>BLSH010077881.1:22424-42122 GCA_018402905.1 Glandirana rugosa | reverse complement strand
GGAAAAAATCAAGATATCGTCCAGATATACAACAACAAATTGATCGAGAAAGTCCCTGAAGATATCGTTGACCAGATGTTGGAAAGTGGCCGGGGCATTGCACAGCCCGAAGGGCATGACCAGATATTCGAAGTGGCCAAATCGTGTGCGAAATGCCATCTTCCATTCGTCCCCCTCCCGTATGCGGATCAGATTATAAGCCCCCCGAAGATCCAGCTTGGTAAACACGGCAGCAGAGCCGAGGCGCTGAAACAATTCCGGGACCAGAGGCAGGGGGTATCTGTTTTTAACTGTGATCTTGTTAAGATCACGGTAGTCAATACATGGCCGGAGAGTATGAACTTTCTTTTCCACGAAGAAGATCCCAGCTCCTGCTGGGGACGTGGAAGGCCTGATGAACCCCTTCTGTAAATTCTCCTCGATGTAGACCTTGAGAGCCGCAAGCTCCACTTTGGAGAGCGGGAATATTCTGCCAAAAGGAATCTCGGCTCCATGCAGCAGGTCTATCGGGCAATCATATGACCGATGCGGAGGTAAAGTGTCTGCTCCCTTCTTACTAAAGACGTCCCAGAAGTACCGGTACGCTTCGGGAATAGCAAAGCAGGTTTCCTGGTCCGGGTCAGGATTGAGGGAGAGCACCATTGGCGGTGCTATCTGGGATGGTGGGAAGCAGTTATCCCGGCAGTATGGGGACCGGAACCGAACCTCACCCAAGTTCCAGTCGATGTGAGGACTGTGTACTCGGAGCCATGGGAGACCCAGGATCACGGGACTCAACGGGGAAGCGATGACATCCAGCACCAGTAATTCAGTGTGCCCTTCGGCCGTCTGGGTCGGCAACGGAAAAGTTTCCTGATTCACTGCACCTGACCCGTCAGCCAAACGGATCGACAATGGGCGTTCCTTAGGCCTGAGAGGAGCCCGGTGCTGGGCAGCGAATGACACATCTATGAAGCAACTGCATGCTCCCGAGTCCAGAATAGCCGACACTTGAATGTCCTTATCGGGGAGCTGCAACAGGATGCGAAGGGTCAGGTGCGGCTGAGAACCCGGCAGGGATAGCACCTCCCCTAGGATTGGGGCAGGTTTCTTGCCAGTCTTGGCGGGGCAGCTACTGAGGAGATGCCCCGAGCTGCCGCAGTAGAGGCACAAATTATTGTCCATCCACCGCCGGCGTTCCTCCGGAGATAAGGATGGGCGGAAAAAGCTAGATCACCAGGACTCAGGATGGCTTCGTGGAGAGGAGGAGGTTGCCGCTGGGCTGGGACCTGGAAGGGTAGGTGCTTGGGGAGGCATCCAGGAAGGACGCAGGGACACGGTGGCCCTTTCTGCGCTGCGCTCCCGCAAGCGACAGTCTATCTGGATGGCCAGATTAATAAGCGCTTCCAGGGTCTGAGGAAACCCGACACGTGCCAACTCATCCTTGAGCGCTTCGGAAAGTCCCAATCGGAACTGGTGGCACAGGGCCGCACCATTCCAAGCTGTATCCGCGCTCCAGTACCGGAACTCGGACACGTAGTCCTCCACGGGGCGATCACCCTGCTGGAGGGTATGGAGCGTAGACTCTGCTGTGGCTGCCAGGTGTGGGTCCTCATATAGCTGGGCCATAGCCTTGAAGAATCTGTCCACAGTGGAGACCTCAAGGGCCTTTTGCTCCAGAAGTCGATGAGCCCAGGCCTGTGGGTCGTCCTGGAGGAGGGATATTACCAGGCCCACCTTGGTGGTCTCCGAGGAGAACGTGTGGGGCTGGAGAGCAAAATACAAGTAGTAGGCATTGCGGAAGGCCCTGAACTTCCTGCGGTTCCCTGTGAACCGCTCAGGCATAGGTACCTTGGGCTCCATGGGCAGAATCACTGAGGTAGGGGGAGCTGTGTGCCCCCTGCTGGAAGGGTTAGAAGTGGTCAAGTCCTGAACTTTATCTTCCAGGCGTGCATATCCTTCCTGCAGGTCTTGCACTGCGTGGGTTAGTCCAGCGAGGTGCGTGCATAGCTCCTCCATAGGAGAGGGCCCCGGTGCAGACTCTGGCATGGTTGTCCGCTTCTGTCACGTACCTGGTGGTAGAGTCTGGCTTATGCGGGGGCAACCTCTCTTGCGGCCCTGGTTCGAGAACCCCTGGTAGTGTGGACAGGGAGCTCTGGAGCACAGGGGGGCACGAGGGCTGGACAAACTTCAGGTGGTTGGGAGAAGTCCAAGGAAGCTCGTGCAAGACAGGAGAGTAGTGGTTCAGTCCGGGTTGGCAACTGGCAGGCGGTGCGGTACAACGGGATCAGGCAAACGGATGGTCGGGTACAGGCAGGATCGGCAACGTGCTGGCAACAGAAGTACAGTAGGAGCAGGCAAGCGGATGGTCGTAAACAAGCCGGAGTCAGGTGCGGGCAGATATCAACAGGTCCAAGGAAAAAGCCGGGGTCGCAGGAACAGGAAATCACACGAAAGTAGTCACCGGGGGTTCACAGGTTCAGGGAACGTTGTAGAGCGGACAACACCAGCTGCAGGGCTCTGCTGACTGAAATAGAGCCGGCAGGCGCCGTTTCCGGCGCGTGTGCACCACCGCGTAAAGGCAGAGATCGGTCCTTTCCTGACAGAGAGCTTCCGTGAGAAAAATGCAATTGGATGCAGAGACGCTTTAGGTCCCTGCCTTTGGGACAAAACTGCCCCGACTGCAGTCTCTGAAGCATCCACCTCCAAAACATAGGGCCGTGTTGAGTCGGGGTGCTTGAGCACAGGTGCCGAGGTAAACAGTTTTTTCAGGGTTTCAAAAGCGCTCTGTGTTTTCGGAGTCCAGGTGAACAGGGTATTCTGTCTGGTTAGTTGTGTAATTGGTGCAATAACCGCAGAAAAACCCCGGATGAATTTTCTATAGAAGTTGGCGAAACCAACAAAGTGCTGTACCGCCTTCTTGTCCACTGGTGGGGGCCAGTCCACAATAGCAGAGACCTTCTGAGGGTCCATAGTCGTGTCTGTAGTGAAGATGTGGAACCCCAGGAAGGCGATCTCTGTGCGCTCAAAATCGCACTTCTCGGCTTTGGCGTACAAGCCATGCAACCGTAAACGGCTGAGTACGCTCCTGACGTGCTTCCGATGCTCTTCTAGGGAGGGGGAGAAAATGAGAATATCGTCCAGATAGACTACCACGAACTGGTCAAGAAAATCCCTGAAAATGTAATTGACCAAGTGCTGGAACGTGGCCGGGGCGTTGCACAGTCCGAAGGGCATGACTAGGTACTCAAAATGACCGAATCGGGTCCTAAATGCTGTTTTCCACTCATCCCCCTCCCGTATACGAATCAAATTGTAAGCTCCCCGGAGATCCAATTTGGTGAAGATGGTTGCAGAGCCGAGGCGTTGAAATAATTCCAGGACTAGTGGCAAGGGGTACCTGTTCTTGATCGTAATTTTGTTAAGGTCCCGATAATCAATACACGGCCGGAGGGTATGATCCCGTTTCTCCACAAAGAAGATCCCGGCCCCTGCCGGGGAAGTGGAAGGCCGGATGAAACCCTTCTGTAAGTTTTCCTCCAAATAGGCTTTGAGAGCCCCGAGCTCTATTTCAGAAAGAGGAAAGATCCTTCCAAACGGGACCTCGGCCCCTGGTAGCAAGTCTATCGGGCAATCATACGACCGATGCGGAGGTAGGGTATCTGCTCCTTTCTTACTAAAGACATATAGGAAGTCTTGATACGCCTATGGAATAACAAGGTGGCACTCCGAATCCAGGTCAGGGTTAATGGACGTCACCGCTGGGGATGCTCTCTGGGAAGGCTGAAAGCAGTTGTTCAGGCAATATGGAGACTGGAACTGGACCTTTCCCTTATCCCACTCAATGTGTGGGCTGTGTGCTCGGAGCCATGGAAGGGGGGAAGTGGGGAGGAGATGGTATCCAAGACTAAAAACTCCGAGTGGCCTTCAGCCGTTCGGGCTGGCAGAGGAAAAGTCTCCTGGGTAACTGTGCCAGACTTGATGTCCGACCCATCGGCCAGGCGGATCGACATCGGCCGCTCCTTGGATCTGAGAGGAACCTGATGTTGAGCAGTGAAGGACAGGTCGATGAAGTAACTGCATGCTCCTGAATCCAAAATGGCCAAGACTTGGATGCTCTTTCCCGGGAGCTGCAGGCAGAGGACAGTCAGATGGGGCTGCGAACTTGGCAGCGATAACACCTCCCCTGGGACTGGCCTGGGGGTCTTGCTGGTCTTGACCAGACAACCCCTCACCCTGTGCCCAGAACCGCCACAGTAGAGGCACAGGTTATGGTGCACCCGCCACTGGCGTTCCTCTGAGGACAGGGGTAGATGGACAGACTCGGTCGGCATCGGCTTGGGACTAGGAGGGACAGACCCCCGATATGACATCCAGGCAGGATGGAGAGATACTGCGGCCTTCTCTGCCCTGCGTTCCCGCAGGCGGCGGTCTATCCGGATGGCCTGGCTGATCAAGGCTTCGAGGGTAGGAGGGACCCCCACACGTGCCAACTCATCCTTAAGGGAGTCGGAAAGTCCCAGCCGGAACCGGTGGCGGAGGGCGGCATCGTCCCAGGCGGTTTCTGTGCTCCAGCGCCGGAATTCAGAAACGTAGTCCTCAACAGGGCGTCCGTCCTGCCGGAGGGCGTAGAGCGCGGCTTCCACTGTGGCCGCCAGGTGTGGGTCCTCGTATAGTTGACCCATAGCAAGGAAGAACCTGTCCAGGGTGGAGGTTTCAGGGGCATTTTGCTCCAATAGGCGGTGAGCCCAGGACTGGTGGTCATCCTGTAGCAGCGAGATCACCAGATCCACCTTGGTAGCTTCCAAATTAAACGTGCGGGGCTGGAGAGCAAAGTATAATTTACAGGAACTGCGGAAAGCCCTGAATTTCCTGCGATCCCCTGCAAACCGCTCCGGCATGGGCACCCTTGGATCCGCGGGCTGAGTTCCTGTTGTGTGGGTAGGCATATGACCTCCGCTCGGAAAGATAGGAGCGGCCAGGTCCTGTACTTGGTTTTCCAAGCGTACATATCCTTCCTGAAGGGTCTTTACTGCTTGGGATAGCCCAGCAAGATGTACACACACTTCCTCCATGGGAGAGGGCCCCGGCGCAGACTCTGACATGGCTGTCCGTTTCTGTCACATACCTGGTGGTAGAGTCTGGCTTATGCGAGGGCAACCTCTCTTGCGGCCCTGGTTTGAGAACCCCTGATAGTGGGAACAGGGAGCTCAGGAGCACAGGGGGGCACGAGGGCTGGACAGTCCTTAGCTGGTAGACGGAAGTCCACCGGAGCTCGTGCAAACAGGAGAGTAGCGGTTCAGTCCGGGTCGGCAACTAGCGGGCGGTGCGGTACAGCGGGATCAAGCAAACGGATGGTCGGGTACAGGCAGGGTCGGCAACGTGCTGGCAGAGACGGTACAAAGGGATAAGACAAGCGGATGGTCGTAGGCAAGCCGGGGTCAGATGCAGGCAGATAGCAACAAGTCCAAGGGGATAGCTGGGGTCACAGGAACAGGAAGTCACTCAGAAATAGCTTGCCGGGGGCACAGATGCGGGAAACGCTGTAGAACGGACAGCACCGGGCACTAAGTCCTGCAGGTTTAAATAGGGCCTGTTTCCGGCGCGTGCGCGCGTGAACGCGCACCACCGCGAAAACCATAGAAACTGCTGCATCTTCCTGACACTGTGACTCTCCAGGAAAGCAACTCTTAATTCTTAATTCTGCCTCAAAAGAACCTTCTAGGGGCCACGAGTTCTCAAGGAGGGGTATGAGAACGACCCACTTCTTAATCATCCTCCTTAAGTACAACAACGGTTTTTAGACTCAAGCGCATTGCCTCTATGTACCTGAATCAGTTTGGGTAGAAGCCCTCAAGTTGGTTCACGACTCTAAACTTGCTAGTCATTTTGGGGTTTCTAAAACAGAAGAACTCTTATCACATCCTTTTGGTGGCCTGGGTACAAGAAAGATGTCAAGAAATATGTGGCTTCATGTCTAACCTGTACTTGCAATAAGACATTCCGATCTTCTCCTCTGGGGTTATTTCAGCTGCCTGTTCCTTCAAGGCCATGGGCGTCAATTTCTATTGACTTTGTGGTTGACCTTCCCCTTTCAAAATGGATGACCGCTATCCTGGTAGTTGTTGACTGTCTCACTAAGATGGTTCATTTTATTCCATTTAAGAGGTACCCTCTGCCAAACATACTGCAGAGGTAATGGTTTGAGAAGTTTTTAAACTGCATGGAATTCCTGTTGATGTGGTGTCTGACAGAGGAAGTACAGTTTACCCCAAAATTTTATAGATGTTTTTGCTCAGCTTTGGGTGTAACAATTATTCTGTCATCGGCTTTTCATCCACAGTCTAATGGTCAGACGGAGAGGACCAATCAAACTCTAGAGCAATTCCTTTGATGTTCGCCGCCTGATTACAGCCATTGTGATTCCTGGCAGATGGCCATTACATGATGGATTCAAACTTTTTACATGTGAGTGAAACTTTTAATTGAATAAAAGCTATTCACCTTAATGAGAACCTTTTATATTCTTGCATGACCTTCTGTGAATCATCGTATTTGGTGGTGATTGGAGCCCAGATCAGTCTAAGAAGGACAAATGATATATCCAGGTGACTTATGTAAACAAAGCATGTCAGACCACTCCTATACAGGGCGTCACACGCTATCTGGTAAGAGCGGTGTGATTACGGTTTTCAATTTCTCAGCATGGCTGGTGGGACTTGCCTTTGAGGAAACTTTTGAACTATCCTATATTGCTGATTTATGGACAGTGACTACTGTTTGCTAGAGCGATCTGTTTGATTTATTTTGTGAAAAATCTCTCATCTGCACTACACCATTACTCTATGGATGTTTGATTATTGACTGAATCCTAATAGCACTGCATATATAATCTTAGTACAGAAATTATTGCCCCATTGTTTTTGTCAGTGGGAGGAATAGTCCAACAAGGGGAGGGAAATGCAAGAAAAGGGTTGCATTTGGCCCACAGGCCTCAATTTGGAGACCACTTGTCATGGTCTGGAGTGAGGCTCGGAGGCCAGTAGCTATAGCTGTGGAGCAGCACCTACTAACCAGTGCAACAGATATTCATGCAGGTCACCCTGGCTGATCACACAGGTTCACCAGAGGTACGGGGTCTATGTACTAACCAGTCTTCACCAGAGCTCTTGATGGTGGAGATGGGCTTTGCTGCCTGTTAGTACCAGGTCGTGGTCCTCAGGATAACCCCACTAGGAGGTGAGCAAGCAAGAGTCCAGTAGAAGATATAACAGGTAGGAATCAAGCAATAGCATATTCGAGAAACAAGCCAAATGTTGGTAATGAATAGTTGCAGGTTGTGATTAAGCAAAAACATACTCGAGGAACAAGCCAAATATCGGTAACAAATGGTAGTGAAGATATGGTCGGCAGCAGGAGAGACTGGAGCGAGATATTGGCTGGTGAAGGCACAATATTCTGGCAACCAGGAAGTGCAGAGACATGGCTTAAATCAGGAAGTTTATGGGAGGAGCAAAGAGTTCAAGGTTCAAGGCAAAGATTGAAGAAAGAATCATTCAAGGAATTGTCTAAGGAACTGTCCAGCATTCCAGGTGGTGTTAAATATTTAAGATATATTTGTACCATAGACATGGACAGGCATTATAGAATTTATTTACTCAATGCAATACCACATACAGGAATACAGGCACAGGAATAAAATAAACAATAGATGTCTACAGAATATAGCTCTACCAAGAACAATAGAGAAGAGAACATGTTACAATGCTTCCCCCTACTGGATGCAGAAGTCTTTGAGATAACTGGGAGGGTAAATATTTCTCCTTGGATGCCTAAGGGCCACTGCTTGAGATAGTTCACTGGGACCATCAGTTGGGTGCAATTCTTCTTGTGCTGTGTTAGAGGGACTGAGAGAAACTGGCTCTGCAAATCCATGATCTGGCATCACTGCAATCCCAGTACCACTAGAACCAGCAGCAGGCTATGGTTTCACCACTTCTTTCTTGGATATGATCAACTCACCTTCGTAATATTCTACCTACAGTAATTTGTACTTTGTATGACAAAGGTCCTGTAGCCACAAGCACCTTTGCCGGGATCCAACGAGGCCCAGCAGCATAGTTTCTGACATAGACAGCACTGTCAGGCTCAAACAATCTCACAGATACATTAGCATCCTTTTTAAAATGCAATTCTTGCTTTTCTTGTAACTCCGATGTCAGATCAGGGTATAAACGATCCAAACATGTTTTTAGACGATGGTTCATTAGGAGCTCTGCTGGGCTACAACCAGTGCTTGAGCATGGTGTCACATGTTGTTGCAGAAGGAAACTTGTAAGTCTCTGATTCCAATCTCCTTGAACAATTCTCTTCAATGAGTCTTTGGTGGTCTGAACCATACATTCAGCTTGACCACTTGATGATGGGTGAAATGGTGCAATTGTAACATGTCGAATAAGATTGCTTTCCATAAAGGCTTTGAATTCTTAGGAGGTAAATTGCATTCCATTATCAGACACGATTGTATCTTGCAACCCATGTGTAGCAAACAGCCTTCTTAAAACTCTTATGACAATGGCTGAGGTGGAGGATGTAACTGATACAACTTCCAGCCATTTTGAGAAGGAATCAACAACTAAAAAAAAAAAAATCTGTCCTTGAAAAGGCCCTGCAAAATCTATATGCAAACGTGACCAAGGTGACCTAGTCACTTCCCAGGGATGTACTGAGGCTTTAGGTGGAGCATGACAGGTGGATTGACATGGTACACAGTTCTTTACCCACTTCTCAATAACTTCATCCCTTTTAGGTCACCAAACATAACTTCTGGCTAATGCTTTCATGCAGACTATTCTAGGATGTCCTTCATGGAGAGCATGCAGTACTTGAGCTTGTCATGCCTTTGGAATTGCCACTCAACACACACAGTTGAGCACATGCGCCTGCACGGGATCGTTAGGAGTGAGCAATGTCTCTGGCATGTAACAGAGGGTTTGGAATGGTTTCCAACATGAGAACCTCAGGCACAGAACCTCATAACACACTAAATACATAACAGGTGGCTGAGCAAGTAGAGTCATTGCCAGACACAGCAGAGGTGCCAGGTTCAAGTCCATGTCCTAACAGTACTCCCCTTCTCTCAGGACGTCCCCTGGATGTCTTAGGGCCAGGTTTGTGAGGAAACCTCTGGTGGAATTCCCTTGTCAATCTAGGGGCATGAACATATCCTCCCCATTGAATCAGATATTGTAATTTGATCCTGGAGTCAAGAATTTTTCCACCACAAATTATTCTTCTCCCTGTACCTCAACAGGTGGAGGAGAGGATGAATTCTTCCAGAAAAAGGATTTTCATGGAACGATTTGAGTAGCGAAATATGAAAAACACAAATCCTCATCAGGAAGATTTAGGCGAAAAGTGACCGGGTTGATTTGAGCAGAAATCTCAAAAGGTCCCACAAACTTTTGACCCAACTTAGAACATGATAGGAACATGAACCTTCAGATTTTTGGTAGATAACCAAACGTTATCACCTGCGTGAAAGGTGGGAATTGATCTACAATATCTGTCAGCGACCTTCTTGTAATATTTTTGAGCCTCCATCAATGTATCAGTCAATTTCTCCTGGATCTCCTGTAATGAAGTTAATCTGTTGGTAACAGCAGAAATTGGAGTTGAGATAGTTAGATCAGTTAGACTTGCCTTTGAGGAAATTTTTGAACTATCCTATATTGCTGATTTATGGACAGTGATTACTGTTTGCTAGAGGGATCTGTTTGATTTATTTTGTGAAAAATCTCTCATCTGCACTACACCACTACTCTATGCACGTTTGATTATTGTCTGAATACTAATAGCACTGCATATATAATCTTGGATCATTTTATGTGTTGTGTATAAACATTATGCATAGCTGCTTTTAACCCTATATTGAACAGTTCTAATTGCACAGATTGTTATAGATTTTTAATAATTTCTGTACTGACACCACCAATAGGGCACTTTTGCTCCAACTGACACCAGTAATGGGGCTCTACTCCTCCAACTGACACCAGTAATGGGGCACTATACCTCCCACTGACCCCAATGAAGGGGCATTAATAATTCCTCTAATACCAACAATGGGACATTGTTTCCTCCCACTGGCCACTGTTTGGTCCCCCTAAAGTCTGATGCACAGTAAACTGGCTCTTTGTTTAGAAAGTTTGGAGACTCCTGATATATAGCATCCATCTATGTCAAAGCCCAGCATTAATCAGAAGTTGCCATCCACACCCAGTGTAACACAGCTGGAGGTACATTAAACTAGGAGAGTTTCTAAAAGGTCCCACAATTCCCACACCCAGTTATGAGCATCAAGTGAGTCAGTTATGGAAGCGGTCAGATATTCCATCTGCCTCACATCTCAGATCCTAGAATGCAATTCAAACAAAGAAGAGGGCTCATTTTCTTCTATTTGAGGGGGACCATGCATTGTGCAGCAGTCAGCATCTGCACAAGTAGTTTTTTTTTTTTTTTTTTTTAGAAAATTTAGGAAAGGGAGGAGGTGGGATACCCAGAAGGTCTTATATTGCTAATGAAAGGCATCCAGGATCTAATGATGGAATGGATTAAAGAATGGACCATCCACCAGTAGGGAACAATCAATGATCAAGACCAGTAGATGTGATACAACGTGCCTGAATCGTTTTCACAGCACCAGCACCAGTTATCAGCAGAGGGATATATGGAATGGAGCAGGCCTGGGGTTTTGATTATATGTTTGTTTAAATTCATATGTACTTCTGATGTCTGTTCTAGGCATTCATGGATGGTGACACATTTGGTAAAACACAGGCCAGCTTAAGAAACATTTAACAAACAGCAAAGGTAACATAAAACTTCATTACTGCAGAGGTATCATAAAACGTCATTACCTACATTTTGTAAAATACTCCTAATGAGGACTATCATAAAATGACTGTTATAAACCTGGCATAAATATTCTAGTGAAGAAATACACATCTGGAGCCTGTTTATTTGTTTTTTAATTGAACTGTCATATATCTCAAGCTCTTACCTATGGTTCATACTCCATAACTCCTGTGGAGATCCCTTTATTACAACTAATGTATGGGAAAATACGAATCAGTGTCACATATCTATATTATAAGGACAGGAAGGCAGATGAAATTCATTATATATCTTATGTATGTATCTGTTAGAAAGTATTTGGTATTTGGTGTCTAACAAATCATCATTTTATTCTAATGACAAAAGACCAGTATGAAATTGAAGCAAGAAAATTACCAGTATCAGCGCTATCAATGTGACACAATAGTAAATCTATATATAAAATATAAATGAATATAAGAATCAATATAAAAGGCTAGCTGCCGCTTTAAATCTCTGAAAAACGTTAAAACCTTCACCTCACATATTCAATGTGAACATAGAAATATATAAAGTGCAAGCTGCGCTAATAAAATAAATAGTCCATCAACCACAGTCTTATTGATCCAAAGAGTGCAATTAATATCCAGAAAGGGGCCGGAACTGTTTCACAAAAACTTTGCCACCACCACACCGCCTGATAAGACTTGGGAGGAAGATCCCCCCTATGTGGGAAGACTCACCGAAGGGATGGAATCATTAAGCATAAGCCACAATATCGTAGCACCGCTCACTTCTCCTCCTCTTACTACGGCTTAGATCCCAGGCGTGTTGTAACCATATAAATCAGCTCCCTTAAGTGGTGTGTACAGCTGTTCCTTAAAACAAATGCGCTCACATAGTGCATTAACCAACGCTTTTTATTGAGCACATTAAACATACACAACCCCCCCTTTCAGATGTACACTTACAGAATCAACGAATAAAAACTCATAATAGGAATAAATCAAACTCGGACTCCACCGTCTCACCGCTCCTCACAGTTGCAGCGGTGATCCCGGGTACGGAGCATCCCAGCTGATCGTAGACTGACAACTGCGTGGTCACGCCTTGACGCGTTTCGTCATCAATTCATCTGAGGGCGTGACCACACGGCGCGGCGTCACTACTAAATACACGAACGAGCGAGTAAATTAACCCCTCTTGTCTCCATACGCAAATCACAACTAATCATTCATGTCTGCTAGCCAGGACTCACCACAGTTGCGGAGCCTAACCATTGCTCAAATATTGTAAAAACCAATACCCGGGGTCACATAAAAAGGTTTGTGAATCACGGCAACATACCGCGAATCAGAAACTAAGATTTTAAAATTAAATTAATAATAACAGATTACCATACACTTCACGATAATGGTCGTATATAAGGTATACAATACCCTTTATATGTCCATTAAAGAACGACCTCTAATGATACAAATGGGTATGGCAACTGGTGTATCCTTCCTACCAGACACTTACAAATAATAATACTTATGCCCACATGTAAATCAATTGATCAAGGAGAATTAAAAACATACATGAAATCTGTAAAGTAAATCCAATAAATCTGGTTGCAATCTCATAGAATAAATGAACTAAAATGAGATACATAATTAGGTTGCAGGAACTATAAAAAATTAGTTTAACCATTCATTGGGAAGCCCTCCTCACCCAACGCCCCCCCCCCCCCGTGAAAAAACGATGAACCCACAGAGAGCACCACACCACACGGACACCTAGGCCGAATAATTATCCAGCCTATACAAAACCAGGACCTACCAACCGATAATGGAGGCAATGCCTCGTACAGATGTCCCTGCAGTGCAGGTCCACTGCCACCATTTCCCCACCAGGGTATTGAAGGGAAAGGGCACACATACTACAACATAAGAGTATAAAGATATACAAATCAAGAATTGCTAATGAAACAATTTACATCTAATTTGACATTAAGGCCTCCAGGCTGGAGTGAACTAGTGAGGTAGATCCATTTAGATTCGCATCTCGAAATCTCCCTCACTTGGTTCACGCCTCGCCAATGTGCAGACAATTTCTCCACCCCCCAAAATTTCAACCCAGAAGGGTCTCTCTTGTGTTTTTCACGGAAGTGCAGGAACAAGTTGTGGTCCTTAAAGCCTGCTTTAATATTGGTGATGTGTTCTGATATTCTCTTACTTAATTTACGCTTCGTGCGACCAATATATAATAAATTGCATGGGCACTGAATCGCATATACCACATATTTTGTGCTACATGTGATAAAATCCTTAATGGCAAACTTTCTGCCATTAGCCGTAGCCATGAAACTGGTGAAATTCCGAAGATTTACATATACCTGCCTGCAAGACACAACTACGACAGGCTAAAAAGCCCACCTTATCCCAGAACATCTTGGAGACCAACGGAGGGTCAATGAGCTTCTTGACCAACCTATCCGCAAAGGATGGAGCTTTTTTATATACATATTTAGGGATATTAGGTATTTGATCTTTCAGAGTCCTATCCAAACTCAAAATGGGCCAATGCTTCTTAAAGATAGCCTCCACCTCCCGATATTGTGCGTAGGGAACAATCAATGATCAAGACCAGTAGATTTGATACAACGTGCCTGAATCGTTTTCACAGCACCAGTTATCAGCAGAGGGATAAATGGAATGGAGCAGGTCTGGGGGTTTGGTTATATGTTTGTTTAAATTCATATTTACTTCTGATGTCTGTTCTAGGCATTCATGGATGGTGACACATTTGGTAAAACACAGGCCAGCTTAAGAAACATTTAACAAACAGCAAAGGTAACATAAAACTTCATTACTGCAGAGGTATCATAAAACCTCATTACCTACATTCTGTAAAAGACTCCTAATGAGGACTATCGTAAAATGACTGTTATAAACCTGGCATAAATATTCTAGTGAAGAAATATTCATCTGGAGCCTGTTTATTTGTTTTTAATTGAACTGTCATATATCTCAAGCTCTTACCTATGGTTCATACTCCATAACTCCTGTGGCAATGGAGATCCCTTTATTACAACTAATTTATGGGAAAATACGAATCAGTGTCACATATCTATATTATAAGGCCAGGAAGGCAGATGAAATTCATTATAGATCTTATTTATGTATCTGTTAGAAAGTATTTGGTATTTGGTGTCTAACAAATCATCATTTTATTCTGTTTGTTAAAACAGTTGTATGCAAAAGTTTTGGAACCCCTGACAATTTCCATGATTGTCATTTATAAATATTTGGGTGTTTGGATCAGCAATTTCATTTTGATCTATCAAATAACTGAAGGACACAGTAACATTTCAGTAGTGAAATGAGGTTTATTGGATTAACAGAAAATGTGCAATATGCATCAAAACAAAATTAGGTGCATACATTTTGGCACCCATGTCATTTTGTTGATTTGAATACCTGTAACTACTTAGCACTGATTAATTGGAACACACAATTGGTTTGGTGAGCTCATTAAGATTTGAACTTCATGGACAGGTGCATCCAATCATGAGAAAGGGTATTTAAGGTGGCCAATTGCAAGTTGTTGTTCTCTTTGAAGAGTGGCAACATGGGGGCCTCAAAACAACTCTCAAATGACCTGGTTTAGGGGAAGGCTACAAAAAGTTATCACAGAGTAATAAGCTGTCAGAGTCCACTGTGAGGAAATGGTAGACTACAGACACAGTTCTTGTTAAGCCCAGAAGTGGCAGGTCACATAAAATATTGGAGAGGCAAAGGAGAAGGATGGTGAGAACGGTCAAAAACAGCCCACAGACCACCTCCAAAGATCTACAACATCAACTTCCTGCTCATGGTGTCACTGTGCATCATTCAACAATTCAGCGCACTTTGCACAGGAGTCGTTTGAGGTATGCAAACGCACATTTGGACAAGACAGCTTCATTTTGGAATAAGGTGCTGTGGACTGATGAAACAAAGATTGAGTTACTTGGCCATAACAATGGGCGTTATGCATGGTGGCAAAAGAACACAGCATTCCAAGAAAAACACTTGCTACCCACAGTAAAATTTGATGGAGGTTCCATCATGCTGTGGGGCTGTGTGGCCAGTGCCGGTACTGGGAATCTGGTTAAAGTTGAGGGTCGCATGGATTCCACTCAATATCACCAGATTCTTGAGAATAATGTTGAGGAATCAATCACAAAGTTGAAGTTACGCCGGGGCTGGATATTTCAATAAGACAACGGCCCAAAACACTGCTCAAAATCTACTCAGGCATTTATGCAGAGGAACAAGTACAATGTTCTGGAATGGCCATCCCAGTCCCCAGACCTGAATAACATTGAACATCTGTGGGGTGATTTGAAGCGGGCTGTCCATGCTCGGCAACCATCAAACCTAACTGAACTGGAGATGTTTTGTAAGGAGGAATGGTCCAAAATACATTAATCTAGAATCCAGACACACATTACAGTCTATAAAAAGAGTAGTGGCTGTTATTTCTGCTAAAGGAGGCTCTACTAAATATTGATGTGATTTTTCTGTTGGGGTGCCCAAATTTATGCATCGGTCTAATTTCATTTTGATGCATATTGCACATTTTATGTTAATCCAATAAACCTCATTTCACTACTGAAATATTACTGTGTCCTACAGTTATTTGATAGATCAAAATGAAATTGCTGATCCAAACACCCAAATATTAATAAATGACAATCATGGAAATTGTCAGGGATTCCTAAACTTTTGCATACAACTGTATGTTGGCTGAGGAAATTTATAACATTGTAAGACAAAAGGATAGATACACTATATTACCAAAAGTATTGGGACAGCTGCCTTTACATGCACATGAACTTTCAATAAGTTTATTCGTTTTTATACAAATACAAAATACAAACAAAAAAAACTATTTCGCAAATAATCACAAAATAATATATAAAGTTATGAAACAGAGCGGGAAGAGATACAGTTAAGCCATCAATACTGTGGATTAGATTACAAGTTATTGACTTGTCATTCAACATACTGTTTGACATAAAACTTATCGGAAAGAAAACAGGATAAAGATGAATAGTGTTGAGAGAGCAAAAGAAAAAAAAAATAAAACAGTAAAATTGTGAAGTCTGTATCTGAACTCTCCTACCGCCATTATTTGGCGGGAGCTGTCAAAATAAAGGAAGGAAGCTTCCAATGTTTTTTCTTAGGAAGATGGTAAATCTTATAACTTACTAAACTTTCCAATGGGTATATGAGGAACTGGGCTAGGTGCTCAAGATGGTACTTGCCTAATCCATTATCAGCCCCCCACCCCTTGGCACCCCAAATTGGGATCAAACTGTGCCAAAATAGGGGGAAGCTCCATTTCTGAAAAGAAGAAGAAAACGTAATCCACTTCTAGCCCTGCTGAGAAATGATAGGATAGGGTTTAGTTACTGGTATGAACTGAAGGAGAATACCTGTATAATGATCAATAAAGCTGTATCTAAGAGAAAAATAGTTAGGAAATCAGATAGGGCCGAAGAGAGAAACAAAGGAACGAAAGGGGAAAGAGGAGACGGACCGATTCATGGTTAAAGAGCTTCTAGAGAGATATTGCTGCCGTTATATCCGAAGACCGAGATTGGCCTGAACTGAAAGATATGCCTAAAAAGACTGCCCAGGGTTCCCAAATGGCCTCGAAGCTTCCCTCTGTGTCAGAAAGAATGCTAGAAAGTTTTTCCTGAGACATAATCCATGAGATTTTGCGGATCGCCATGGCACAGGAAATTTTGGACTTTTTCCAGGATTTCGCAATGGTAATTTTGGCACCTAGGAGGATAAATTGAACTAGTTTTCTTTTGGGCTTAGAGAGATGTGGAATACGGGCGTTGAGTAAAGCTGTCTCTGGGGACCTGGGAACTTTGCTACTGATTAATCTTTCAATGAGGTTAAAGATTTTTCTCCAGAAGGGGCAAACTCTTGGACACTCCCACCAAATGAGGACCATGGAACCCAGGAGTGAGCAACCCCTGAAGCATCTTGGGTCGACTGTAGGATGGATCGAGGCTAGTTTGATTGGAGTGAGATACCACCTCATAATTACTTTAATACTAGCCTCAATAAGAGAGGTATTTAAAATACCTCTGAAAGAGTCTGTCATGGCTGAATGCCATGTCTCTAGGTCCCAGGATATCTGGAGGTCTTCCTCCCAGCAATTCATGTATGTGGTTTTAGTCCCTGGCTGTGTTAGCGAGTTATATATCAGAGAAATACCTCCTTTCTTATCTGTAGCTTGACCACACCAAATCTCGTAGGACGTGAAGCTGGGTGGGAGGGGTTTATTTTCCCAGATTTTTTGTAAGAAGTGATGGATTTGAAGGTATCTAAACCTCTCGGAGTATGGGAGGCCTAATTTGCTTATGCAATGACGTAGGGAAAGGGGACCTGATGTAGTGAAGAAGTGTCCTATACGGTACAGCCCTTTATCCTGCCACCATTTAAACGCTGTAATGTTGAGGCCAGGGGGGAATTCAGGGTTATGAAAAATGTGCTTCAGTGGTTTCATTGGGGAGACTAGCCCAGTATTGTTCCTCAGGGAGTCCCAGAGGGAGAATGAGTGTGATAAGGTAGGGGAAAGAATAGCAGGTCTTATTTTCGGGGGAGTCCACAGAAGGAAATCTAATGTATTGTTTGGAACAGCCTGCCTCTCGATTTGGATCCAGTCAGGTCTTTCGTTTCTCATATATACCAGGGAGAGCTGGGCTAATCTGGGTGCTTGAAAATATTTTAGGAGTGCTGGAAGCCCAAGTCCCCCCTTTTTATTGTGTCGATATAGCGTAGTTTGAGAGAATCTATAACCTGAGTTTCCCCAAACGAATCTGAGGATCTTGCTCTGAAAGTTCTTTAGATGATCTTTTCTAATTTTTACCGGAAGGGCTCGAAATAGGTATAGTAGACGTGGTAAGAGCGTCATTTTAACAGCGTTAATTCTACCCAGCCAAGAGAGACCTCTATTTGCCCAGGCTTTCAAATCGTTTTCAAGTTTTCGATATAGGGGAGGGTAGTTGTGGGAATACAAATCTTCAAATTTATTTGTGAGGTTAATTCCAAGGTATTTGGTGGAGGTATGATTCCATTGATATGGATAAGTTTGTTGAAGGTGGAGAGCTGACTCAGGTGAGAGTGAAATGTTCATTGCGGATGATTTATTATAATTCACTTTGAGTCCTGAGACGTCTGCAAAAGCGTCTAATGTACGGATTAAGTTGGGGAGAGAAGTGAGAGGTGAAGTAATAAAAAGCAGGATATCATCCGCAAAGAGGCCGCATTTATAAATCCTGTCCCCACAAGTCACTCCCTGTATGTCAGGGTTTTGCCATATTGCTATAGCTAACGTTTCGATAGCCATAGCAAAGATCAGAGGAGAAAGAGGACAGTCCTGTCACGTACCTTTAGCTATGGTTATAGGCTTCGAATAAAAGCCTTGAAGCCTTATTCGTGCAGTGGGAGTTGAGTAAAGTGTTTTAATGATGCCTAAGAAGCGCTGACCAAATCCCCATCTCTCCCAAAATTGTAAGAAGGTAGGGCCAAGAGACCGAGTCAAATGCTTTTTGTAGATCTAATGATAGGATCAGACCTTTTTGTTTGGGGCCACCTTCCCAATTGGATTGAAGGATAGAGATTAGGTCAATAGCTCTGCGGATTTGGTCAGGAGCTTGTCGTCCTGGAATGAAGCCCACCTGATCCTTATGTATATAGGTACTGATAAATGATGCTAACCTGTTCGCCATAATTTTCGTCAAGATTTTAATGTCATTGTTAATTAACGAGATAGGTCTATAATTACCCAGTTCCTCCGGATTCTTATCCGGTTTTGGTATTATCGAAATAAAGGCTGTGTTGAGTTGGGGATCCAAGGGGAAGCCTCTAGTTGCTGAGTTATAAAATTTGGTTAAGAAAGGGCCAAGGGTCTCTGTAAAGGTTCTATAATATGAGGTCGATAAGCCATCTGGGCCTGGGGCTGAGCCCAACTTCAAGTTCCTGATGACCCCCATAACCTCTCCTTCCGTGATCTCAGCCTCTAGGAGATTTTTGTGTTCCGATTGCAAGGAGGGCAGTGTTATATTGTCTAGGAAAGTAAGGGAAGCCTCATTGTGCAATTGTTTATGGGGGCTATATATTTCAGAATAGAACTTGTGAAAGGCGTCTAATATGCTCACCGGGTTAGAGGTAAAACCCTGGCCCGGGATTCTGATTTTGGGAAGAGTGTAATGGTGATGTTTTGGAGAGAGTCTAGTGGCCAGCATGGCACCTAGCTTATCAGTCTGTGTATAACATTTTTGCCCACTCCATCTAATTGATTTTTCTGCTTTAGCTGTGAGTGCCAAATTTAGCTCCAGTCTGGCTTTATCTAATTTAGCTGTGAGGGATTTCGAAGGACCTTTCTTATGTGCTGCCTTAAGAGATTGATAAGTATGTTCAAGGTTGGAGATAACAGCCTTACGCTCCTTTTTTAAACGGGAAGACAACTGGATAAATTTGTTTTTTAGAGAAAGGTGTGTATCCCTTAGGCAGCGCTTGTCCTTTGGTGTGGAATGCAGTGTCCTGTATGCAAGCTGCTGCTCTAGCCCAATTATTATGGGAAAAACGTAATATGTGTGAACAATTTTTGTTTTATATGTTCAAAACAGCGCTTGCAAAACTATGGTAATCCCCTTATTTCATGCTCAAAGTTCAATACATATGATATATAAAACCAGGTCGATTTAATCTATTTCGGTCTGACCTCGATTTAAACCGTGAGTGTCGATTTCGTCTTTTTAGTTAATCTACCTCACCCGTTTTTACAATATGTGTCTGA
>BLSH010077881.1:11701-22414 GCA_018402905.1 Glandirana rugosa | reverse complement strand
AAATAAATACATCAAAATCAATAAGTGCTGCTGTAGCCCAGTGGCTATAACACTTGCTATATGTGAATAAATAAAATTCAATTCCAACAGTGCTTACAGTTCAACATGATCCCTCAAATTCAATAATATTTGCAATTTCTCATGAATATAATAAAACAATACATAATATAAATATTTTAAATGAAGTCCAAATAAAGTGCTGTGCTCTGTGCAAAAACGGTATTTTTGATGTGCAATCCGTAGTTATACTGTGTGAGTGCTGTTTCAGTCCCAGACTGATAATGCTTCAAATCCTTATCCAAGCAACAGTTCTTTGTGCTTTAAAGTGCTTGTGCTACATATGGGTGCTTGAGTGGTGAAAAGAATAATATTTCCGGGGATTATGCCCTGCTTACCGGATTCCTTTGACTCTCCAACCATACGGTGTGGAGAAGTCAAACCGCGCTTTAGGTCTATAATCCGACCTATGGATATCGTGGTCCTCTCCTTCCTCTCGCTTTCTCCGCGGTTGTTATTCCATGTGTGGATAGAAAAAGGAACAACTCATCGTGTATCTCTTTGAGAATGGTTTATTGGCCAAATACTTCACAGTGCAAACATTACTATACAAAGCATTTGCAGGTTACTGTGATCGCTCTGAGGTTTGTCAGCGCTGAGTGCTCAAATTTCTCTTCCTGCTTCCAGATCTACAGAGCGTGGCCTCTCGCACCTAGTATCACTGACGCGTTTCGTCACTTCCTGTGACATCATCGGAGGTGTCTTCAAGGTGCGTCTATGGGCCTTTTATATGCTTGACAATACTAGACACCTGTGCTTGTTAATGGGAGGTTACCCCTCCCAATCCTTCGGTGGCCGGTCATGTGACCGTTCATGTGACTGTTTCTTTATTTAAAACTTTGTGCAAAACTTTATTCGAGAATAAACATAAACATAAAAAAGGAACGTGTTTTAATAGCGTGTATTAAATGTTCCTAAGTGATTTTAAAATTGTGTATAAAAAAGGAATATGTGTAGTTGCTCCGGCAGGTCAAGTTGTACTATGTGATTGCAGTGTTGTGCTGCTCGATGTTAGTTCGTGCGGACGGGCTTGTGCTTAGAGCTGATGATATTTTAGTAATAATAATAAAAATAATAATAAAATAGACAAAGCATATTAAGTTTTAATTTAAATGAGTGGTGCATGTATACTAAACGTTAAGTAAAAAATATATAGTAAAAATGAAAAAATATAAAGAAATTGATGAAAAATTGAAAAAATGTGAAAAAAATGTAAAAAATTAAAATGAAAAAATGAAAAATACAAAATAAAATATAAAAAATAAAAATGAAAATAAAAATAAAAATAAAATTAAAATAAAATAAAAATAAAATAAAAAATATAAATAAAAATAAAGATAAATAAAAATAAAAATGAAAATGAAAAAAATAAAAATAAAAATGAAAAAAATTATTAATAAAATTAAAATAAAAATAAATAAAAATAAAATAAAATTATTAACAAATAATAATAAAAATATTGTTAGAAAAATGAAACATTAAAATATTTAGGGTTGTATCCTCCCTTTAACATGCACATTTACAATCATGTATTAAAAATTGGTAATAAAACAGTTTAAATCTATCTCCACGTTCATACCCTGAGGTTGGAGGCTCCCTAATTCATAGATCCATTTAGTCTCATTTTGTGATATTGCCTGTTTCTTATTTCCTCCCCTCCAGTGTGGTTCTATTTTGTCTATGCCACAAAAACTTAGCAGGCTCGGGTCCCTGCTGTGGTGGATTCTAAAATGGTTTGAGAGGCTGTGGTTTCTTATTCCCTTTTTTATATTGTACACATGTTCCCTCAGTCTTGTGGCCAGTTTCCTTTTTGTACGACCTACGTATTGCATACCACAGGGGCATGCTAGTAGGTAGGTTACATGGTCACTATGGCATGTGATCAGTTTTTTGATCTCATATGTTTTCCCTGTGGTGTTGGATTTGAAAGCAGCTTGTTTTCTGTCCCTCTTTTTAACCGTAGTACATATTACACATTTCCCACATGAATAAAAACCTGTTAGATTCCCAAACATGAATTGTTTCTTGGGGGGTTCTGGGATGTTATGTACCAGCTTATCTCTTAAATTCCTAGTTTTTCTATAGATAAAATTGTTTTTTTTTTGGGAGGATTTGTTGCAATTTATTGTCCTTCAATAATAAATGCCAATGTCTTTTTACTATCTTCTCAATCTCTTTGTACTGTCTGTTAAACTGTGTTATGAAGGGGATTGATATGGTCTTGTTTATGGAGGTTTTGTCTCTGAGTAGGTTTTCTCTGTCCATTTTCTCTATTTGGTCTTTGATTTGATGAAGCTCCCTATCTTTGTATCCTTTTTCCCGGAATCTGTTTATTAGTAGTTCTGCTTGGTTTCTGTAGTCTGTTAATTGCGTACAGTTCCTTCTAATTCTGGTTAACTGGCCTCTGGGTATCCCTCTTAGCCATTGTGGGTGGTGGCAGCTATGTACTGGTATGTAGCCATTTCTATCTGTTTGTTTAAAGTGCGTTTTAGTGTGCAGTTGGTTATTACTTTTGGATATCACCAGGTCCAGGAAATTTACTTCCTCTCTGCTCCAGGTTCCTGTGAATTTTATGTTGTAGGCGTTGACGTTAATTTCTTCTAGGAAGTTTCTCAGGCTTTCCTCTGTGCCTCTCCATATGATGATAATATCATCTATGAAACACCTATATAATTTTAATTCTGGTCTGGTCTTCTTAAATATTTCATCATTTTCCCAGTGGCTTAAGAACACATTTGCCACGCTCGGGGCAAATTTGGCTCCCATTGCAACACCTCTGTGTTGCTCATGGTATTGGCCTTCATGCCAAAAGTAATTTCTGGCCATTGCCATTTCTAGGGCCTCCAGTATGAATTTCTGTTGTTCCATAGCCAATGTTGATTGGTTTAGGGCCCATTTAACTGCTCTTACTGCATCATCCTGGTTTATGTTTGTGTATAGTGACTCTACATCTACTGTTGCCAGGATTGTGTTGTCCTCCACTTTCTCATTTTTTAATATTTGTAGAAGGTGTTTACTGTCCTTGAGATATGCCGGGTAGGATTGGGCCAGGGGTTGGATGTACATGTCAATGTACTCTCCTAGTCTGGAGAACAGGGAGTCTATGCCATTTATAATGGGTCTTACTGGTGGTGCCGTTTGACTCTTATGTATTTTTGGCACTTGGTATATAACCGGGGTTCTGGGTGCTTGTGGGAGTAGGTATTTGTATTCCTTTCCTGTAAGTATACCCTGTTTGTGTGCTTTCTTTAATAAATTCTTCAACAGGGTTCTGTAATTTTTTAGAGGGTTCCGGGTGAGTGTTTTGTAGGTTGAGTGATCATGTATTAGTCTGAGTTCTGTTTTGTAGTCCTCCAGATTGAGGATGACTAGACCCCCCCCTTTATCTGCTGGTCTAATGACCACTCCTTTTCGTTTTTCTAGTTCCTTTATGCCTTCCCATATTTCCTTCGATCCCTTCTGTTTTTTTACAGTTTTTTTGATGAGCTTGATTTCTTCCTCCACCAATTTTTTAAACGTTTCTATGAAGTGGTTGTTAGATGTCTTGGGGTTCAACTTTGTGAGCTGCCCAGAGTATTTCTGCGGAAGTCTCTTCCTTGTTGTTATTAGTAAAGTATTCCTTGAGGGCGTTGTTGATCTCAGAGACGTGAACCGGGTTAGTAAGTAATGATTCATTCAGTCTCCACTGAGGGTTTCTTGCAAATTGCGGGTTAGATCGCATTTGCATGAGAACGATTGAGTTATCTGAGAGGGAAGTGTCCTTAATGCGGGCTTGTGTTATGGAAGGAATTATATCAGCGGGAACTAAAAGGTGGTCAATCCGTGCATATGAATTGTGTGGGGGGGAATAATGGGTGAAATCTCTCTTGGTGGGATTGAATTCCCTCCAAACGTCTACTAAGTTAGATTTATGTAATAGTTTAGCGATTTTTAGACTAATTTTGGAGGGGCGTGTTAATTGGCATCCTGGTGGCCTGGATTTGTCTAGGCCCTGATCAAAAGCAACATTGGAATCCCCACCTAATATAATTCGGCCCTCCAAATGAGGTTGAATATAGTCTAGGAGGGTTTTGAAAAAGGATGATTGTCCTTTATTTGGGGTGTAGTAAGAGATTATTGTATATAGGTGTCCTTCCATGGTGCCCTTAATCAGTAAGAATCTCCCTTCTGGGTCTTTAATTTCTAGGCACGGGGAGAAACCACATTGTTTGGAGAATAGGATGGCCACTCCTTTAGATTTGGATTCTGCTTTGGCCAAGAAGAAGGTGGGGAACTGTGAGTGGAGAAATTTAGGGCTGTACCGTGCAGGGAAATGAGTCTCTTGTAACATCACTACATCTAATTGGAGGGACTTATAATAGTCAAAAATGTTCTTCCGTTTAATAGGGGAGTTTAGGCCCTGCACATTATGGGTGGCAAATTTGATGTTTCTAGGTGGGACCCCTGCCATGATCTTTGTAAGAGGAGTATTTTGTGGAAATTTTGGTACTCACCATTAGCCTGGAGCTCGTACTTGAAATGAGTGCGTTCCTAGGATTTTTAGGGAACCCATAAAGTGGATGACAATCTCGGTCTCGGCTGCAATGAAAAGAATAGTCCGGGAGCATTAAGAGAAAAGGGAAGAAAAGACAGTAAAGGATGGGAAAAAAAGTAAAATGGCTGAAGTAAAACAACACAAATAGAACTAAATGGGGGTGGAGACTGGCGAGGGAATAAAATCCCCCAGCCCTCCATCCCTGTCCTCCACGGGGAGGAACTAAAAACAACCAAACACTTGGTGGATCAGGATGTCTGACCTGTCTTATCCCAAGGAGTTCCGCCGAAGTCCCGGGGATAAGAGAGGATGCATGTGGACCCGTTCGGGCCCCGAACACCCCAAGCTATAACAAACTGAAAATATCAACACAATACCTTAGAGTGTAACAAGAAACAAGACAGTGCAAAGATCTAACTGTGAAGTGGGGTCTTAGCTGCCTTACTCAGGGTGGAGAGAGTAAAAAATGGAAGCTAATTTCAACGAAGCTAAACCTGTCTGAGCACCTGGATCATTACTGAAACAATATAATATGTGGCATTTCAAAAAGAAGCAAATTCTATCAAACCAGGGTAGCGAGAGATCAAGGGAGAGCATGTAGAGGAAGGAAGTCTCTCCGGTCTCGATATTCCTAAGGAGACATCAAAAAGTTTTGCAACATTCTACATAAAGATGAAGAAAAATAAACAAAAAGGATCTCAATGGGAGAACTCAGTGGGAGGAGCAGGTACACAAGGTTTGGGTATAATGCAGGGGGGTATTAACATGATACTCCCTTTCACTTGGTTAAGGTGGTTTATTGTCTTTAGCTTTCTTGCTTTTAGATTTAGACCATAGGGGCGACACTGGGCTGGCTGGAAGAGGTCTCTTCGTATGGGAGGAAGCTGGATCGGTCAGGTCCATTGGGGCTTCTTGGGATATAAGTTGCAGACGTAAGAGTAGTTTTTCTCCTTCATGTAATGTAGAAAAGGAGAACGTTTTCCCTTTAAGAATGAATTTTACTGCCAGTGGGAAGGCCCACCAGTATTTCAAGTCTTTTTGCTGAAATACTTGGAGCAGCGACTTGAGGGTTCTTCTTCTTTGGATGGTGGTCGGAGATAAGTCCGCAAATATCTGTACTTGAAACCCCATGCAGAGAATAGAAGATTTGGAGCGAGAGGCCTTCATGACTTCCTCTTTGATGGCATAAAAGTGAGGTTTCACTATGATATCTCTCGGGCAGCCATCCTTCCTTGGGGGGCCTAAGGCCCTATGTGCTCTATCCAGTTCAAGCCTGTGTTTAGGCACATTGGGAATCAATGAACTAATTAGGTCCTGTACTGCAGAGATGATTTCAGTGACGGTTTCAGGGAGACCTCTCAACCTAAAATTGTATCGTCTAGCTCTATTTTCGAGATCATCTATCTTAGCTAGGGCAATATCCAGCTGATCTTGCAGAACCTGGATGTGTTCGGAGTTTTGATTGGTATTGGCCACTGTAACATCCAGTTTTTGTTCTATCGCTTCCATTCTAGAGCCCAAGTTCTGAAAGTCAGCCTTAATGTCTCCGGTTATTTTAGCAGCGGTGTTTGCCAGACCTCTTTCCAGGAGATTCGAGAACTTCAGGAAAAGATCCGCCGTGTTAAGTGGTGAGTCTTGGATCAAGGAGCTGGGGGATACTGTATCCAAATGAGGAGAAGAGAGGAGGCCTGCCGGAGTGGCCATAATGTCACCCATTGCGTGACGTAAGAGAGATTCTATAGAGGCCGGCGAGGCAGCTTGAGAATCATGTGCGGTTAGATTGGGTCCGGGAGTGAGAGTAAGAGTGGCTGGGGAGAGGATGGGCCTATGATCTGATGACATCTCTGCAGGGTTAGTATTAGTGGTGGAACTAGCCATGGTCATGTCCAGTTTCAAGGTCCTATCAGACTTTTGAAAACTGTTTGAAAGGGACCTTCTCACATTAGTTCCCTGCATTCAGTGTGGTGCCTGGAGACCAGGAGATAGAAATTTGGGAGACTTCAAGATGCTATAGATTGAGTGTTCAGAAGAGGGCAACCTTCTAGGAGCATGTTTAGAGCTCTCAGCACTTTGGAACAACTCCAGCAGAGTCAACAATGAGCTGCGGCTGTACTGTCCTCCAACCCCAGTTGGCGCTGCGTCTCTTAGGCTACACCTGTGTCCATGTTAGTACACCTTATAAACATGAGGCTCTGCTTTATTAATTAAAAGGCTGTGTATGTCCCCAGATTACGTCCCCAGTTTGAGATTCTTCTAATAGCTTAAACCTTCATGGGTATTAAGTGGAGGAAATACCCATCTTCCTCCAGAGGGCTTCCGTTTTGTGGAAGGCCGCAACCGCGGCCATTTTGGTACACCCGATTGAAGGAGATGCTTGCTGCCTGTGACCCACTATACTCCTATCAGCCCGTTGTGGATTGAGGTGATGATGAGGTCGAGGATCTGGGGTGAGCAGGAGAGGTAATGGCTCTGTTATGTTCCGATCCTGGTAAGCAGTGGAGATAGCGTTAGTGCTAGGCCGCGGCCATTTTGGTACACCCAGGCGGCGGAACTCTGAGTCTCCGCGCTCACAGCTGCTCCTAATGGAGCGGATTCCGCATATTTAGTGTAGCGGGACAGCTTGGGGAGGGTCAGGGCCCGTCTGTATCTCACCCTTGCTCCCGATGGCTTCGCCTGGGGTGTCCGTGGTCCGCTCAGGTGCGGAGCTCCAGTCTCAGACGACCATCTTGGAGCTCCCGCGCATGCGCCTTCCCCACGCACATGAACTTTAATGGCATCCCAGTCTTAGTCTGTAAGGTTCAATATTGAGTTGGCCAGCCACTCCTAAACCTTATGGATAGTCTTCCCAGAAGAGTTGAAGCTGTAAAGGGTGGGCCAGCTCAATATCGAGCCCTACGAGTTAAGGCTGGGATACCATTAAAGTTCATGTGAATGTAAAGGTAGGCATCCCAATACTTTTGGTAATATAGTGTACATTTATATAGACGTGTATTGGCATGAAGAGTGTGTCTGACTGTTTATATTATGCGGTCAGGAAGGCTGATGAAACACATTACAGATCTTATGTATGTATCTTTTTTTAGAAAGTATATCATATTTGGTGTCTAACAAATCATAATTTTATTCTGTTCGGTAATATGTTGGCTGAGGAATTGTATAACATTGTAAGACGAAAAGATAGGTATATTTATTTAAAGATGTCTTGGCATGGAGGCAGGGTGTGTCTGCAAAACTTAATAAAATTCTCCTGCACACCTGTCAACACACCTCTCAGACCCTTTGATTATGTGCGTTAGTCCTTAAACGCTGTTTCCACAGACCAGAAAAGATTGTTGCATGTTCAGCATCTTCAGCTCTGTGCTTTCATGTGACATTGAAACTACCCAGGCTACCATGAAGCCATGTTTCTCAGGGTCAGTGACTCCCAGGTTGGACTAAAGCCTTGTGCACACAATGCAAATTTCAGGTGACAGAACGTCTGTTTTTTGTTGGATGCTTGTGTCATGTTGAAAGTGAAGAGCGTGCTAACAATACGAAAATGTTTTCGTACAACCAAATTCTATGTCAGAATTGACGTAATGTGATGAATATTTTTGTATGTTTTTTCTCGTTTCTGAGCATGCCTAGTCATGATCGTCCAATTTTTTTCGTACGAAAACCGTACTAATGATACGTAAATCGGATGTTGAGTTGCTGTCCGAAAAATCAAAAATGGCTGTTGAAAGTAGCATACTAAGGGTAAGAATTGTGGACGACAGGCTGTCCAACGAAAATTCCCGTCCGAAATCCGCATTGTGTATATAGGCCTTTAGGCCTTTTTCACTTGAGCATTCTGATCAGGTCTGCCTGTCAGTTTTCCAGGCCGACCTGATTGGATGCTCTATGCCAGGGGTGGCGAACACGCGGCTCTCGAGCCGCACGCGGCTCCCGGCCAAAATGAATGCGGCTCTTTGCCTCTTATCATATTTTGTATATACTGTGGCTCTTTGCCAAGTTTCATGTTTCTCTTATTTTCTCAAATTCATTTTCAGGGCGATCTCAGGCGGCTTGCATTGACTTCTATGATAGAAGTCTCCTCGCAAGCCGCCTTGAGATCGCCGCTTCGCGCCGCTTCGCGCCAATAATAAAACCAATAATATGGTTTTAATTATGTGTTTTTGTGTGAGTGTTTGTCTGTTTTGGCAGGTCACTGCGTGGTGTGGCTCTCTGACTCTCACAGTTTAAAATTTTGGCTCTTTGTGTCTAACTTGTTCGCCACCCCTGCTCTATGCAGACTTATGGACAGGTGGGTGTAAACAGACTTATGTCCTTTTACACCTGCCTACCTCTGACTTCATCTGGCTCTGAAAAAAAAGGAAAATGACTGCATCAAATAAAAAAATCATGGAAATAGAGTTTAGTGCAAACAAACACAATATAACATAACTTTTTTTGTAAAATATAAAAGAAGGGGTGCAATGAGTAAATAGATACCAAATATCATGACTAAAAATTATGTGCGCCTGCGATATTACAAAAAATTATACCCAAAAGGTGACACTTTAAAAGTCTATAGGCTGACTATGAATTATAGCCCTAAAATTATTGCACTTTCTGTGACATTGGTGGCAATAACTCACAAGTGTTGTGCAGTCACAGTTTACATACACATACTAGCCCTGTGTGTGCTGTGGGTCGCATTTGATTTTTTCTAACTCTATTTTAACCACTTGCTGACCAGCCGCTGTCATTGTACAGTGGCAGCTTGGCTCGTTCCCACAAATTGCCAGAGCTGTATGGCGGTTGTAGGAATGTGTGCTGTGGGCGTGCTCATTGGCTAGCGGGAGAGCAGAGGTAGGGAGCGGACTCAATGTCTGCCGGCCACCCACAATCACTTCCGAGAAAGGCAGAGCAGGGATCTGCCAGTGTAAACAGAGCAGATTCCCGTTCTGACAGGGGAGTTGAGAGGGATCGTCTGTTCCCAGTGATAGGGAACAACGATCTCTCTTCTCCTCCAGTCAACCCATCCCCCATACAGTAATCACAGGCTATTTTTTGCACTGATCGCTATATAAATGTTACTGGTCCCAAAAAAGTGTCAAAAGTGTCCGATCTGTCCACCGCAATGTCCCAGTCCCGCTAAAAATCGCAGATCACTGCCATTACTAGTAAAAAATAAATAAATAAATAAAAATGCCATAAATCTATCCCCTATTTTGTAGACGCGATACCTTTTGCACAAACCAATCAATATATGCATATTGCATATTTTTTTTTTACCAAAGATATGTAGAATACATATTGGCCTAAACTGAGGAAGAAATTAGTTTTTGACATTTTTTTGAATATGTATTATAGCAAAAAGTATTGTTTTTTTTTTTTTTTTTTTTTAAATTGTCGCTCTTTTTTTTTTTTTAGCACAAAAAATAAAAACTACAAATACCACCAAAATAAAGCTCTATTTGTGGGAAAAAAGGACATAAATCTTGTTTGGGTACAATGTCACATGACCGGGCAATTGTCAGTTAAAGCGATGCAGTGCCGTTTCGCAAAAAGTGCTCTGGTCAGGAAGGGGGTAAATCCTTCCGGGGTTGAAGTGGTTAGTATTTTGCTTTAGTTCTATCACAAGGGGGCTAACAAGCCCTCTATGTGATAGCATTGAGCAGATGAAAGGTCCTCTTTATGGAAACAGGGGCCTTTTATAATCCCAATGTCCCCTCACCCTCACGTGCAGCTAATTAATCACAGACCATGGTGTATTAGCTTAAGGTGACCAGATCTTTAGTTCAAAAAGTTTTATTGAAAAAAAACAACAGCAATACATTACATGTAGTACTTCATGTGACCAAGAACAGGCTGTATTCACAATTGGGGAAAAAGACTGGGTGGGTCCGGGGACAAAGGTATTTCTCCTGGAAAGTAGACGAGTTACGATAGTGTATCTCCCGAACAATCGGGGGAACACTATCTTGATTTCGTTTTATGATTGGTGAAGTTGGGGCCTTCCTAAATGGGGGAAGGACTGGTCTCGTGAAAAACGCTTTGCCGTGACGTAGCGAAATTGACTGTTAACGGGCCAGTACACTGTAACATGGGTTTGTTCTAAATACAGGAAAAAAGGGTGTTTATCTCGAAATAAAACC
>BLSH010077878.1:358846-371931 GCA_018402905.1 Glandirana rugosa | reverse complement strand
CCAGCCCACCACCGCCAGGCAGACCAGGATCTCATCCCAGCAGACATCCCAGCAGCCATCCCAGACAGACCAAAGGATAACCATAGCCAGCAGTGGCTGACACTGCAATGTGCACCTGCATACTACCATTGTGAGTAGTTTTAATCTTGTTTAATAAAATTGTTTTTTTACACTACTGCACTTAGAGGCGCACCTTTCTTGTTCTTTGTTACCCACAGGAGTCCGGTTACTTCTAAATGGTGCAGCCTACCAGTGTCATAGTGGATTTCCACCATCCCAGCAAATAGACAATTGAATGTTTTTAGAACACAAGGAAAAATGGACTTTATCGGCACGTACACAGATATTAAATAAAAACAAATTTATTGAATAATTTATAAAAATTCAACACCACATATGCATATATGGTATTTCACAAAAAGTATCTGACATGCATAAAATTACCCTAGATTACCACCAAGTTATACAGAGGTCCTCGTGGGACATAGTTTGATACCTATAACAGTGCACACAATGCATCATCAATTTGTATAGTAATTGCCCACAGAGGAAGGTTCCACTTGGTTATCTTGATGCGGGTTAATTGTTTCGTTGATTCTGCCTCAACATGTTTCGCGACTCGAGGTCGCTTTCTCAGGAGCTCAACTTTCTATTTTTAAAGATGTAAATATAAACATACATTCGTGCATATTGTTAGAAACAGCAATCCCTAGAAAGCATTAACATGTGCTTACTCACTTGCGCCAGCTGGACCAACAGACATTCACCCTAGTGAACCACCTGGAGGGGATTCGTCCATCCTCGACCTCACCACAGCCGTAATTTGCTGAGTATGGGGACACATATGTAAAAACTAGACATGACAAGGGTATGCGGGTTAGTATGGGTAGGTGGAAATTGGTTGTGTAGGTAGCCACGCCTAGGTTTACTGACAACCTAGGCAGGCCTAGTTCTAGGCGGGCCTTTGCTCAGGCCCCACCCGGCACTATCAGTGTCCGGGGGGGCGGAGTGAATACGTCGGCTCGGACTGGCGCGACGGCACTTGGCGACGCAAGTCGCCATTACGTCTGCCCGCCCTCCAGCCCCACGTGGTCATACCCACAGATGGGACTGCGCATGTGCGGACACGACCCGGCCAGGCTGAGTGACGTCAGACGCTCTGACGGAGGACCTCAGTCGGGGCACATATAAGGATCAGGGCAGGTGCAGCTGGCTCACGCCACGACACAAGCACCTGCCCTGCTAAGCGGATACGCCCAGGCTTCTCACCATCCTTTGACTCAGAACTAGGTAAGCTACACCGCATAGTTAGATGCTTGTTTTGGCGCCAATCTTTACATGCTTTATGGAATCATTCAACCATATCCTTGTTGCCCCAGGGTTTCCTGGACTTACAGACAGTGACCAAGTGGGCTATCGAGGGACAAATGGAAACAATTTCCCACCCTAAGAAATACTCCCAGGTAAAACTAGACACCGAGGTTCATGGGAGTCCCCTGACCTATATGATAGTAAGTTGCTATTAAGGGAAGGCATTAATTTTCATGTTACATATGTAATTATCTAGATACCCTGATATCATTCAGGCTGTTATCGGATGGTGGTTGGCTAAACTGCTCTAAGAGAGTGGGCGCGGACCTTCGTAGTTACCCGTATACATTTGTTTGCGTGGGGATTTGAGAAGCCACATTAACAAGTGACATGTAAGTGCACGTTCGTGGTTGTCAGTAAACCTAGGCGTGGCTACCTACACAACCAATTTCCACCTACCCATACTAACCCGCATACCCTTGTCATGTCTAGTTTTTACATATGTGTCCCCATACTCAGCAAATTATGGCTGTGGTGAGGTCGAGGATGGACGAATCCCCTCCAGGTGGTTCACTGGGGTGAATGTCTGTTGGTCCAGCTGGCGCAAGTGAGTAAGCACATGTTAATGCTTTCTAGGGATTGCTGTTTCTAACAATATGCACTAATGTATGTTTATATTTACATCTTTAAAAATAGAAAGTTGAGCTCCTGAGGAAGCGACCTCGAGTCGCGAAACATGTTGAGCCAGAATCAACTAAACAATTAACCCGCACCAAGATAACCAAGTGGAACCTTCCTCTGTGGGCAATTAGTATACAAATTGATGATGCATTGTGTGCACTGTTATATTATCAAATTATGTCCCACGAGGACCTCTGTATAACTTGGTGGTAATCTAGGGTAATTTTATGCATGTCAGATACTTTTTGTGAAATACCATATATGCATATGTGGTGTTGAATTTTTATAAATGATTCAATAAATTTTGTTTTTATTTAATATCTGTGTACGTGCCGATAAAGTCCATTTTTCCTTGTGTTCTAAAAACATTCAATTGTCTAGTATTTGGGACGTGGCACAAGAAATTACAATTTTTAGGGGTCCTTCTGGCCATCGCAGGACACCCATAACTACTTACATCCCAGCAAATAGACTATACTAAGACTTTTGTACATACGGACAATTGTACATACCTTTGTACACATAGACTTTTTGAACATTGTCCACCATTCCCCCAGGTGACTCGCCCATCCCCCCACCTGCCCAACAACCGTGGAGGCAAGCCGAGTACCTGTCCCCCTCCCTCTCCCCTTTCTTTCCCCTGCCCCTCCCCCACCCAAAGGGTCCCTAGCCTCAAACTGTTCGGGCCCCTCAACCCTCACTCCCGTGATTGCGCTGCCAACTTCATTCTTTCTGTTATACGTACCTTTTTTGTTCACGGAATATATTTCTTTGATATCAAGAGCGCAGTATTTCTCTTCCCCTTTTTACTGGTTAATATTCCAAGCAGACCCTTATTCAGGCATAAAGCCCAGGTAGCCAGGAAAGGGGGGGGGGGAGTGATCAGCTCCCCTTCTTTTACGACATGCTTTTCAACATTGGGGGTTACCTTGCACTCTAGAAAGGTGGAACAGCAAAGCCTGGAACCCTTTCAAGGCACCAAGAAGGTGGTGAGAGTAATATGTGAGGGTACATATTGCATAACTCCTATCCATCCCTGATTTGCCGGGACCGTCCCGGAAATGTGTCCCTGGGTCCCGGCGAATCAGGGCTGAGTCCTGGAATGCGTGTGCTGCACTCTGCATGGTCTTCCCCCAGCTATGCCTGCTCCACATCAACCTCACCACCACATCTCTGATTCTCCAGGCCCTGCTCCATCCCTCCCTTCCACCAGCAGCTGACCTGCCGGCAGTGTCGCTGTTCTGTTCTCCTTGATGAGCAGGGGCTTTCTGGCATCACCAAGAATCAGTGTAGCTGCACCGGGTCTTGGAGAGCATCATGGAGCGAGAGCAGCAGTGTAAGGTGGCCAGCCTCCGGGGCTATCCGTGTGAGGAGACACCGCCATGAGCCAGCAGTGAGATGTCCCACTTTGGGATTCCTGCCACCTCCACTGTCATCCGCCCTGGTAACGAACCACTGGCCAATTACTGCCCGCCCAGGAGACCAAGAGAAAAGGTGAGGGGGAGGTGCACAAGGTAAAGGGAAGAGAGGAGGACAAGGTGGGGAAGCGCAGGAGGGGGGCATGGGGAAGCTGCACAAGGTGAAGAGGTGGAGGAGGACAAGGTGGATGGTATCAGGGGGTGCACAGGATGAAGGGGAAGGTGGGGAAGTTGCACAAAGTGGGGGGGTTGCCAAAGCTGCAAGGGGGATAGGAAAGCTGTACAAGGAGCATGGGGGGACATGGGGGAGTTGCCCTAGGGGGTGGATGTGTCATTTGATTTCAGGGTCATTGTTGGAGATACACAAGGTGGTTGAGAAGATAAATACAAAGTTAGGACTGCTGTGACATGTTATCAGGTGCCAGCATGTTGCTAATAGGGATGTGCGAATGGTTCAGCCCGAGCATAAGTTCGGGCCGACTTTCGGTGTTCGGCGAACAGCTGAACAAACAGGACATTCGATCATTTGTTTGGCCCCTTTCAACTGACCGCAATGCATTGTGGCACTGAACAGTGCATTGCAAGCCCTGATTGGCTGAAGCAGTGAAAGCTTCAGCCAATCATGGCTCATTCCTGGCCCACAGTATAAAAGTATTCTTTCAATGGCAGCCATTTTCAGTGAGATTTTGGCGTAGAGAGAATAGATAGAACAGGGCTCTGTTCAGTGCTATTAGTTAGTTAATGTGCTATACTTTGCTATTGTGCTTCAATTGTCAGTGTAGAATATTAGTTTAGTGTCAGTCTAGGGATAGTGTGAGTGTAGTGAAGAGGACCATCATTCAGCTTTGCATAGTGTGCAGCTAGAGTAGAGACAGCTCAGATAGTTTCACTGTAGTGTAGTGAGACCGTGTCATTCATACATATATTATGTATATGTAGAGTAGGGACAGCTCACATAGTTTCAGTGTAGTGTAGTGAGACCGTGTCACTAATCTTTACATTAGTATATAGCTAGAGTAGGGACAGTTCAGATAACGTCAGTGTAGTGACGGTGGAACACTGTATATTTGATTGCGTTACTGCAAGTTTAACGCCATTTACTTATGTGTGCATTACTGCCAGGTTAACACCATATAGTTCTGTGTGTGCGTTACTGCCAGTTTAACGCCATATAGTTTTGTGTGTGTTACTGCCAATTTAACTCCATATAGTTTTGTGCGTTACGGCAAGTTTAACGCCATTTACTTCTGTGTGCGTTACTGACATTTTAACGCCATATAGTTTTGCGTTACTGTAAGTTTAACGCCATTTACTTCTGTGTGCATTACTACCAGTTTAACGCCATCTAGTTTTGTGCGTTACTGCAACTTTAACACCATTTACTTCTGTGTGCGGTACTGCCAGTTTACCGCCATATAGTTATGTGCGTTACTGCCAGTTTAACGCCATTTATTTCTGTGTGCGTTACTGCCAGTTTAATGCCATATAGTTCTGTGTGAGTTACTGCTAGTTTAATGCCATATAGTTTTGTGTGCGTTACTGCAAGTTTAACGTCATTTACTTCTGTGTGTGTTACTGCAATTTTAACGCCATATAGTTCTGTGCGTTACTGTAAGTTTAACGCCATATCGTTTTGTGCATTACTGCAAGTTTAACACCATATAGTTCTGTGCGTCACTGTACGTTTCACAAATTATATTGCAAATTAATTATAAATGTAAATTATATTGCAGTATATTATAGTGTATCCATGGAGTGTGTCTGTGTAGTGTGAGTACTCAAATTAAAGTGCACCAAACAATATTTAACATTGATTAAAGTGCATGTACGTACAGATTTCCACTTTTTTTTTTATATGTCTGGGAGGACAACAAGGAGATGCAGACGTTCCCTTAGCACTGTAAGGGGGCCAGCAACAAATGTGTCCATAGGCAAAGGTGAACGTGATCGTCAGTCCTCGGGCAGGGCATCATTTCCTCTGTTTAGTGAGTTTGCTCATGCTATCCAGCCACAGCATGAAGAGGATGTGGTGGACTGGCTTACTAAGCCTTCCTCATCCTCCTCATCCTTTGTCATGCAAGCAGAGGAGACAAGTGTGCAGTTCCCTGCAGTTGCCAGAGTGGATAAACCTGCCTCCTTGTCCACATATATTCCTGCCATAGCCCCAACATCAGCCATGAAGAAGTCAGCTGAGTTATTTGACCACAGTGTCAGCTACTTGCTCCTTGATGATGCCCAGCCAGTACTGGATTGATGTTGGTTCTGAAGTTGAGGATGACAGGAACATGAGCCTAGAGAGAGGGGAGAACACTGGTAGACAAATTGGCATTCATGTTCCCCCCAGCCACAGCCTGGAGGAGATGGAGATGATGATGATGAGGTCATTGATGGGACTTGGGTGCCAGATAGAGCAGAGGAGGAAACTGAAAGTGAGGCGGCACAACCCCAAGGAGGCTGACATCAAGAGAGTAGAGAGCAGTCACCCTATTCCATTATATTCTGTAGCTGTTATCTCCCACTTCCCAAAGCTCAGCTGTCTGGGCCTTTTTCAGCGCATCTGCAGCAGATCGCACTGTTGCTATTTGCAAACTGTGCCTCAGGCACATCAAACGTGGCAAAAACACCAGCCATTTGGGTACCACATGCATAACAAGGCATTTAACGTCCAAACACTCAGCCGTTGGCAAGAGCACCTAAAAGCCACACAAAAGGGGCACAAATCTGTCCCTCCTCCTCCTTACCCACTTCAGTCTGCCCCTGCTATACCGAGTCATGACCTCTCAGCAGCCTCCACTGACAGGGATGATGGTATAGCACAGGGTGTCCCAGGTTCTAGCAGCACATCTGCCAGCAGCATACAATCAGCTGTAGACTGTAGCCAGCAAATTTTTCTGCCCCATCTGCTGCAGCAGAAAAAAAAATACAGTCCCTGCCACCCACATGGCCAGTGTCTAAATGCAAGCTTGTCAAAGCTGTTGGCTCTCCAACTTCTACCTTTCAGCCTGGTGGATTCTACCCCCTTCCGTGAATTTGCACAATGTGCTGTATCGCAATGGCAGGTTCCAAAGTCCCTACTACTTTTCACGTAAGGCCGTTCCATCTCTCTACCATCCCGTGGAAGGGAATGTTCTGGCATCGTTGGGCAAGGCAGTGAGCCATAAAATTCACCTTGCTGCTGGCACGAGGTCCAGCAAGCATGGGTAGGGACGATATATTTAGTTCACAGCGCCCTCAGTAACGCTGCTTGCAACTCGGAAGGATGCAGGACAGGGCTCGGTGCTGCAGCTTGTTGTGACCTCACAACTCCATACAGCTGTGGTGATGATGCCAGACCTGGGATCTGCCAGACCCTCCTCTGCAGAATTGTCCTATGAACATCAGGTACCCCCTAAGTGTCCAAAGGGCTATTCCATGAGTCAGGCTAAACGATGCCATGCAGTGCTTCAGCTGGTGGGTCTAGGGGACAGGAACCACACTGGAGCAGAGATTCTTGTAGCTCTGCAGGGACAGGCCCAGAGGTGGTTCACACCACGCCAGCTGGAGCCAGGAATGGTGGTGTGCGATAAACCTCCTGTCCGCTCTTAGACAGAGAAAGTTGACACATGTGCCATGCCGGGCACATGTACTCAACTTGGTGATGCAGCATTTACTAAATACCTACCCAGGGTTAGAAGATGTGCTAAAGCTGGCCAGAAGAGTCTGTAGCCATTTCAGGCGGTCATACACAGCCAGTGCTCGGTTAGCTGAAATTCAGCGGGAATTCCACCTGCCCATAAACTGCCTGTTTTGTGACATGCCCAACAGGTGGAACTCGACTTTGGCAGTGCTGCAGCAGCTATACATGCAACAGAGGGCCGTCAACGAGTACCTGTGCGAGTATGGCAGGACGATAGGCTCAGGCCGCCTCGGCTTTTTTTCCCCACGCCAATGGCTGATCATTAAGGATGCATTCACTGTACTGTCACAATCTGAGGAGGCCACAAGGATGGTGAGCCGTGACAGTGCATGAATCAATGACACAATCCCTGTTGTGTTCCTGCTTGAGCAGACTCTGTGTGGCATTATGAACAGGGCATGGGAGGCAAAGCAGCAGGAGGAAGAGAAGGATCTCCTTTCCTCTCAAGGCCCACTTTATCCAGACACCATCATTCCTATGTCACAGAACACACAGGAGGAGAGAGGGGAGGAGGATGAAGAGGAGGATTCTGGCACTTTCGTAGACTACGAAGAAGAGGAAGACATGCATCAATCTGTAAGCGATGGCTTTCCAACCCCAGGACCCTTGGGAGTAGTATGTGGCTGGGAGGAGGAAGTTTCAGATGCTGTCATCCTGAGTGACCCCGAGGAGTCTGCTTCTCAAGCCTCTGCAAATTTGAGGTGCATGGGCAACCTCATGCTTTAAAGCCTGTGAAAGACTGCATCCAGCGTGCTTTCAGAACAGGCATTCAGTGCTGCAGGAGGTTTCATTACTGATCATAGAACGTGTCTGTCCACAGACTCTATGGACCGTTTGACTTCATCAAAATTAATCGGTCCTGGATTACCAGCTGTGAAGTCCCTGATGCTGATGTCACTGATAAAGTGTTTTTGGGATGTGAAATCTCTGCAGGACTTTGAGGCTGCCTAGCTTTGAGGGTGTTCAATCATTTCATCTGGAAGAATGTTTTTGGTATAGGTTTCATGGGCACAATTAACACTCAAATACCAATTTTTCAGCACCTGTTTGACAGGTGCATATCATTGCAATTTGTTTTTGCCTTCATCAAAAGCACCTCTACAGGGTTACGGTGGGAAGGAGCCACCGACACCCAAAGAGTAATTTTTCTGCACCTGTTTGACAGGTGCATATCATTGCAATTTTTTACAGCAAGGCCAATTCTTGCTTTCATCAAGAGTACCTCTATAGGGTTACAATGGGAAGGCCAATTCTTGCTTTCATCATAGGGTTACGGTGGGAAGGCGCCACCGACACTCAGAGACCAATTTTTCTGCACCTGTTTGACGGGTGCATATCATTGCAATTTTTTTACAGAAAGGACAATTCTTGCCTTCACGATGAGCCCCTCTATAGGGTTATGGTGTAAAGGCACCACCAACACACAAAGCCCAATTTTTCTGCACCTGTTACTTCTATCCAAAGTCAAAGTGACACCAGAATTTATCCAAAAAATCTCTAATCTTATTCCCAGTACACTACATTGTGGCCTCATCGTACACACTGGCTCTCCAGCTGTTGCTGAGCAAAATAAAGGCAGCTTGCAGGGAAAATGTCATTTTTTTGGCTTTATAAATGCAATTATTGCTGCAGCAGATTCTAGACATAGTACAGATATGCCACTTTACAGGTAGACCAAAGGAAACCCCCAGGCACTATATTAAAATCATTTTTCATTTTTATGCTTTCACTTTAAAAATCAAAAAATCACTGCTCATTTAAAAATGACGTTTTTTACAAACGTTTTTTTCATTGATACATGTCCCCCAGGGCAGGACTCGGACCCCCATAACCATTGTATGCCCACTTACTTGCATATAAGCCTTCAAAATGGGCAATTTTGATGTTCGGGTCCCATTGACTTTAATGGGGTTCATTATTCGGGTCTGAACTTTCGCAATGTTCGAAAGTTCTGGTGCAAACCAAACAGGGGTCCATTTGGCCCATCCCTAGTTGCCAACTTGATGGAGCCAGGATGGGATCGGTGCATGGATGGAGCCGGGATGGGATCTGGGGATGGATGGAGCTGGGATCGGGGATGGATGGAGCTGGGATGGGATTAAGGGGGGAGGATGGAGCTGGGATGGGATCAGGGGGATGGATGGAACTGGGATGGGATCAGAGGGAAGGCATGAGTCAGGATTGGGGTATGGTTGGAGCTGGGATGGGATCGGGGGAAGGATGGATCTGGGATGAGATCAGGGGGGTGGGTGGAGCCAGGATGGGATCAGGGGGAAGGATGGAGCTGGGATGGGATCAGGGAGAAGAATGGAGTCGGGATCGGGGGATGGATGGAGCTGGGATGGGATCGGGGGAAGGATGGAGCCGGGATCAGGGGATGGATGGAGCTGGGATGGGATTAGCGCAAAGGGATGACGATGGGATGGGATCAGGGGGATAGATGGAGCCCGGATGGGATCAGGGGGATGAATGGAACTGGGATGGGATCAGGGGGATGGATGTAGCGGGGATGGGATCGGGGGATGGATGAACCCGTGATGGGATTGGGGGGAAGGATGGAGCTGGGATGAGATCAGGGGGAAGGATGGAGTTGGGATTGGGGATGGATGGAGCTGGAATGGAATCAGGGGAAGGATAGAGCTGGGATGGGATCAGGGTGATGGATGGAGCCAAGATGGGATCAGGGGGGTGGATGGAGCTGGGATGGGATTAGGGGGAAAGGATGGCACTGGCATGGGATCAGGGGGATGGGTGGAGCCTGGACGGGATCAGGGGGATGGATGAAGCTGGGATGAGATCAGGGCGATGGATGGAGCCGGGATTGGATCAGGGTGATGGATGGAGCCGGGATGGGATCGGGGATGGATGGAGCTGGGATGGGATCAGGGGGATGGATGGAGCCAGGATGGGATCAGGGGAATGGATAGAGTTGGGAAGGGGTCGGGGGAATGGGTTTTGTTTACCCACTTCCCTTAAGCCCCTCTCACTGCTAAGCGTTTTGCCACACCCACATTTTACCACGGCACACTACACATGCCGCAGGTCTTGTCCCTCCTCCAGTGTCCCTCATTCTGAAGTTCAAATGTTGGGAGGTATGCATATTATAGAATAAGGGGTCCCATCCTGTATCCGGGGAATCATTTTGGGACAAGAGAGCAGTGTGTAAACATAGGCAGGGGACAGGTCTTTGTGGTTGACAACGATTACATTGCTGGCTAATTGACGTGGATTACATCGGTGGATGCCATGATTGACATGGAAATACTTCAACTTTTTTCCATGTCCTTGTTGCTAATCTCCTACCTTCACAAACTATGCCACCCATGTTCTGCTGAGCTCTGTAGTTACTCTGTAGTAGCCTGCTGAACTTGCTGAAAAACCAGTAATCCCCTGTGGCTTCCTGTTTGTAAGACCGCTGGCTGCTATCCCTCCTATATCCCCAGCCACTGGTCTTGTAACTGGCCCCATGTAGTTCTCTAGAACCAAGCAGGGAATTCCATTTCTGCTCGGCTATAGTGGGCGGAGGGGGTCTCACAGCCCCTGATCTGTGCCGCCCATATAGGCGGTGTCTTCCTCCTCCTTCTCCCTCCTCTGCTCCCTCCTCCTCTTCCTCTCTGCCAGCAGAGACCCCCTGATGGGCACTGATAAGCTGAGCTGGTGGGCACTGATAAGCTGCACTGGTAAGACTGCACTGTTAAGCTGCACTGGTGGGCACTGATAAGCTGCACTGGTGGGTACTGATAAGCTTTTGGTGGGTACTGATAAGGTTTGGGGGTATTGAAAGGGTGGACAAACACTGGAGGGACAACTTTATTCGTCACCTTAGCCAAAGGGAATCATCCTGGATCTTTGAGGCAAAGGTTTTGGCACCCGAAGGTATGAATGTTGACTTTGACCTCAATTGTTTTATTTCTAATAGATGAATTGTTATGTGATTTTTTTTTAAATATTTTATTTATTGTAACAGGTTGGCATTGGGTGCTCAGAGCGCAATATATTATTATTAGAGTTTATGCATGTACTTTCTTTTCTTGGCAGTAGGGGTCAGCGTCTGACTGTTCCTGAATAATACTTTTTTTTTATTTATAATTTTAAGACATATCCGTCTTTTTAATATAGTTTTAAATATGACCACTAAAGAAACTTTTTCATCCCTATTTTTAGATGCTTGCTGCGGTGATAGGCTGGTCACTGTGATTTTGTTATGATGGCCGGGCCAAGGACGTCCTGTTAGGTCCGTTGCTATGCCTACCTAGGAGGTGTATAAGGTGACACTGATGCGCTGTAGACCCACCCTGTTGAAGAAGTTAATACGGACATAACGCGTACGGGGGAAGAGCTACGCTCTGATGTCACCTGCTGCCATCCTGAATCATTAAGATGTTCATATCAGTGCTTTGAATGCATTTTTATTTATTTTTAAATGTGAGTACAAGATCTAATAAAGGTACTAGTTTTATACCAGTTTATCAGTGAGCACTTAGATCTGCTTTTATATCCTTATTTCCGGTGTTACCACTTTGGATGTATGATTTCTGGAGGGATAAAGTACCTTGCAGATTTATATACCCTGAGAGGATATGCGCAGTTGACCACCTGTTAGGTCAGGGGGTCTACTCATTAAGGTGAGATAAGTGAGTGATTCTGAGGTGGAGTTTTTATCACTAAGTGGTTTCCAACAGGATTTCCTCTGACACACGGATCTCTCTCTTCACTGTGGCCTTCTGGGATTTGAAGTCCTAATTGGTCCTTCTTTTTATTATCTTTGGACTTTTTGCACTGCACTTTGTTTTGTATACTGATAAACTGCACTGGTGGGAACTGATGACCCTGCACTGATGGGCGCTAATAAGCTGCACTGGTGGGCACTGATAAGCTGCACTGATGGGCACTGATAAGCTGCACTATGGGAACTGGTGAGACTGCACTGATGAGGTTGCACTGATGAGCACTGATAAGCTGCGCTGATGGGCACTGATAAGCTGCACTGATGAGGCAGCACTGCTGGGCACTGATAAGCTTCACTGGTGGCCACTGATGAGCTGCACTGATAGGGAACTGATGAGACCCTACTGATGGGCACTGATAATCTGCACTGGTGGGCACTGATGAGACCACACTATTGGGCACTGATAAGCCACCCTGGTGGGCACTGGTAAGCTGCTCTGGTGGGCACTGATCTGATGAAACCACACTTATGAGCACTGATAAGCTGCACTGGTGGGCACTGATAAGCTGCACTGTTAGGAACTGATGAGACTGCGCTGATAAGTTGCACTGATGAGACAATACTGATGAGCACTGATAAACTGCACTGATGAGGCAGTACTGATGAGCACTGATAAGCTGCACTGATGAGGCAGCACTGATGGGCACTGATAAGCTGCACTGATGAGGCAGCACTGATGGGCACTGATTGGCTGCACTGATGAGCAGTAGACACTGTCCACTGCTTTACTGACACCATACCCTGCCAAACAGTGGCGGCTGGTGAAATTTTTGGATGGGGGGGGCGCCAGGCCCCGCCCTTCCTTTTGACCCCTCCTACTTCTGATAAGCCCCTCCCCTTATAGAATCCACCCACTCAGTCCCCTGTATTCCACATATTGTGTCAGGAGTATACAGCTCAGCATCACAGGACACAGTATACAGCTCAGCATCACAGGGCACAGTATACAGCTCAGCATCACAGGGCACAGGACACTACGACTCGACATATGAGGACTGTGTTATACACCTTATGTCCCCTGACTCACCCACCTAAGATATTCCCCTCCCCGAATAGTCTTCATCCTCCCCAGTTTTCCTTCCCGCCCCGGACCGCGGGGGGGGTAGGTTTTTAAAGTGGTCGGCGGTGACAAACCGTCCCATACCACAGTCATTTCGTCACCTGTCACAGATGACGAGTAGTCACGTCGGTTAGTCACGGGTAGTCACGACGGAGTAGTCACGTCGAATAGTCACGGGTAGTCACGACGGAGTAGTCACGTCGAATAGTC
>BLSH010077878.1:319278-336194 GCA_018402905.1 Glandirana rugosa | reverse complement strand
TTCTAAAATCGTCTCTTAGTGCTATAGGGAGAGGTTCCTGCTGCTCCTGTAAGGGACAGATTATTGTTCTATAATCATCTCCTAGTTCTATAGGGAGAGGTTCCTGCTGGTGCTGTAAGGGACAGATTATAGTTCTAAAATCGTCTCCTAGTTCTATAGGGAGAGGTTCAGGCATGGATCCCACAAGACTTGTCTGTACCTTGTGCAGAATAGACATTTAGACCGGCCTTACACAGCCATTGGTATACTTGTTTTTTTGAATATGCCTCAATATTTTGGGGGCTACCCCAATTAGAAAAAAAAACAAACAAACAACAAAAAGTGTTGGCTACCTCCTCCTCCTCCTCCACCACCGCCACTTCCACCTACACTGCCACGGTCACGGCCTAGTCAACCTCTAGGCTCCTACTCCACATCCACCCCCCCTTCCCATTTTTTTTATTTGATTTTAAGTTATTTTCCCTATCCCCATTTTTTTGTAGGGCACTTGTCCTACTCTTACCCCCATTTTACTTCCTTTTGCAGCCCTCTAGCACTTTCCAGGACTTTTTTACAGCCATTTTTGTGCCGAAAAATTCGGGTCTCCATTGACTTCAATAGGGTTCGGGGTCCGGGGTCAAGTTCGGTACCAAACCTGAACTTTTTCACGAAGATCGGCCGAACCCGCCGAACATCCAGGTGTCCGCTCAACTCTATACATATTCTATTTTCCTATGTATTTATTTGTACATAACCCCTGACCAAGTTGTTCCCCTTTCCCCTCCTATTTTTCCTATGGGATGCCCTTTCTTCTGAGCGCAGAAGCTATTTTTCAGGTTTTTTTTCCAGCCAATGGAGACATGGCTGTTTTTAGGGGGGTAGTACCTTCTAATGTGCTATTGGAATAGTGCAGGCATAATAAATAATAAAGTGAGTCTGAATCTGGGTCAGGGTTTACTGCAGGTCAGATTGGATGACTTACAGATGCAGGCCTCTGGTACCTACCCTGGATCTAGAAATTAGTGGGCAGAGGCCGGAAGAGCTGATCAGCTGATACATGGGGGAACTTGCCCAATCTGCAGGTAGAGGGCCTGGCAGGGTGGCTGAGTCAGCCCTCAAATATGGGAGAGCCATGCCAGCAGGGGATTCCGGTAGAAGATGGAGTGCTGAGGAGACTGTCGGTGGCCTAGACCCCTATGTCTGCAGGGGCTCTGCCTCCTGGTTGGGCTCCGGCTGAATTGGGAAGATCCTTAAAGCAGTGCGGTTTGAAAGGACTCTTGCCTAAGGAGCAGCAGGGAGCAAGGAGGACAGTGTGAGTACATCAGCACACCCAGGGATTCACAAGGGGAGAAACTGCCACATGTAGCAAGGCTTTCATCAGGAGGACAGCGCTGTGCTGAACCCTTCCTATCCCTTGCCCTGGGAGATCTTAGGAGCAGCCAGGTGGGCTGGTAGTTCCTGCAGGCAGTAGAGCTGGGATCAGTGTCTACGGTGCAGTTGGAGATACCCCTGTATGCAGTCTACAACACACTGTGCTGCTTTCTAAAGGGACTGAGAGCTCCTAGTTCTTAAAGCACTTTTGTATTTTGATTATCAGCCACCATCTAGGAAGGAGGACGGTTCAGTATTGTGTGCATAGGGAGGAAGTTGTCCCTGTTTATTTTTGCAGTCAATCTGGGCATCCCATAGTTCCTATTCTCCATCCAAGTTATTACCCCTACTAAACAAAAAAAAAAAACAAGCTCAAACACTGTTCCTTGTGTCTGGATTAGTGGAAAATGCTTGTCACCTGGCTGTGCAAGAGTGAGGAAACCAATTATATGCAGCCCTTGTGGGGGTAGTGCTACAACTGCAAAACGTCAAGCAGGAAATGTTGAAGGGGTTGGGGGTTACATTGGCAGTACAGGCACAGTGGGTCAGCAACTGGTCCTGCCATGCTGGGAAATCTCGGTGGTCTTAGATCCCCCACCTGGTCCAGAAATGCCTGCAATTAAAGTCTCTATCTTGGCTCCACTTTGTTGAAGGTTGACTCGTAGTTTTTCTTTTCTTTGCTCAGGTAGGAAATCTAGGAGTGTCTGTTGTATAAAAAGGATGAAATTATTGTTCAATCAGTTCACAAACCATCTATAAAAGTTGTAGTTAAATTTTCACATAGGCACATACTAGGCTGTCATTTGGGTGTTAAGAGTCTTAACCACTTACCAACCTGGCCATAGCCAAATGATGGCTATAGCAAGGTCGGATAATTCTGGGAGGGCATATAAGGACATCCTCCCAGAATCGCGCCTCCTAGGGTGCCCTCCCGGGAATGTCCATGACCGTTGGGTCCCCCGGGCCCGGCGCGTCACTGATCGGGATAAAGGGCCAATGACAGAGGCCCTTTACCACATGATCACCCCATCCAATGACGGAGCGATCACTTGTCAATAATCCAGCGCATGGCCAGTTGAGTTCTCCTCCTCTCCTCTCATAATGTACCGATCAGTGTGAGGAGAGGAGGGAGTTGATGCATCAGCGCTGTGGGCTGGATCTGAAGTGCCCACAGTGCTGATCTGTGCCAATTCCCGCCTCATCCATCCCCATTCATGCTCATCCATCCCCATTCATGCTCATCCATCCCCAACCATGACTCAAACATCCACATCCATGGCTCATTCATGCTCATCCATGGCTCATTCATGCTCATCCGTGCCACATCAGTGATTATCCATGCCACATCAGTGCTCATCCGTGCCACATCAGTGCTCATCCATGCCACATCAGTACTCATCCGTGCCACATAAGTGCACATCCATGCCACATCAGTGCACATCCATGCCACATCTGTGCCACATCAGTACTCATCCGTGCCACATTAGTGCTCATCTGTGCCACATACATGCCACATCAGTGCTCATCCATGCCACATCTGTGCCACATCAGTACTCATCCGTGCCACATCAGTACTCATCCATGCCACATCAGTACTCATCCGTGCCTCATCCATGCTACATCAGTGCTCATCCATGTCACACCAGTGCTCATCCGTGCCACATCCATGCCACATCAGTGCTCATCCGTGCCGCATCAGTACTCATCCATGCCACTACAGTGCCCATCAGTGCCACAACAATGCCTCACAAAAGCGTAATAGGTAGTCAAATCAGATTTGAAATATATGCCCCTAAAATTCCTAATGGTGCCCAGGCTGTGGAAAAGTCTCACACATGTGATATAGTCATGCTCAGGAAGAGTAGCAGAATGTATTTTGGGGTGTAATGTTTGCTATGTACATGCTATGTGTTAGAAATATCTTATAAATGGACAAAAAATGCTTTCATTTTGTTTCCACATTTTCCAAAAACTTGTGGAAAAAAATTGTATGTTCAAAAGACTCATTATGCCTCATAGAATATACAGACTCCCACAAAAGTGAGTACACCCCTCACATCTTTTCATGTGACAGCACTGAAGAAATGACACTTTGCTACAATGTAAAGTAGTGAGTGCACAGCTTGTATAACAGTGTAATTTTGCTGTCCCTTCAAAATAACTCAACACACAGCCATTAATGTTTAAACCACTGGCAACTGTGGCAGCTGGCAAAGTGAGTACACCCCTAAGTGAAAATTTCCAAATTGGGCCCAAATTGTCAATATTAGAGTTGAGCAAACCTGAACTGTAAAGTTCGGGTCCGTACCGAACTTTGGGGTGTCCGTGACCCGGACCTGAACCCGGACATTTGAAAAAAAGTTTGGGTTCGAGTTCTGAGTTAGGGTATTTGATCACGCATGCTGAATAGCTGCAGGGCAGCCAATCAACAAGCGTTTCACTGGTTTGCCCTTAGAAGCCATCACAGCCATGCCTACTAATGGCATGGTTGTGATTGGCCAGTGCATCATGTGACCCAGCCTCTTTATAAGCTGGAGTCACTTAGTGCTGCATGTCACATGCTCTCTGGGTAGTGTAGGGAGAGGATGCTGCCGGCGCTGTGAGGGACAGATTGCAGATATAATAACATCTGACCCTGCATTATAGAACGATCTGATTGTGGACTAGGTAGAGATTACTACTACTGCTGCTTTTAGGGAAAGATTGCAGATCTAATAACATCTCATCCTGCATTACAGAACGATCTGACTGGACTAGGTAGAGTCTACTGCTTAGAGGGACAGATTATTGTTCTAAAATCATCGCCTACTCCTATAGGGTCAGGTTCCTGCTGTTGCTGTAAGGGACAGATTATTGTTCTAAAATCATCGCCTAATCCTATAGGGTCAGGTTCCTGCTGTTGCTGTAAGGGACAGATTATTGTTCTAAAATCATTTTACTTCCTTTTGGAGCCCTCTAGCACTTTCCAGGACTTTTTTACAGTCATTTTTGTGCCGAAAAGTTCGGGTCCCCTTTGACTTCAATGGGGTTTGGGGTAAAGTTCGGGTCAAGTTTGGTACCGAACCCGGACTTTTTCCCAAAGTTCGGCCGAACCCACCGAACCCGAACATTCAGGTGTTCGCTCAACTCTAGTCAATATATTGTGTGGCCACCATTATTTTCCAGCACTGCCTCAACCCTCTTGGGCATGGAGTTCAATTCATGGAGTTCAAAAGTGAGTACACCCCTGAGTGAAAATGTCCAAATTGGCCCAATTAGCCATTTTCCCTCCCCGGATGTCATGTGACTCATTAGTGTTGCAGGGCCTCAAGTGTGAATGGGGAGCAGGTGTGTTAAATTTGGTGTTATCTCTCTCACCCTCTCATACTGGTCACTGGAAGTTCAACATGGCACCTCATTGCAAAGAACTCTCTGAGGATCCAAAAAAAAGAATTGTTGCTCTACGTACAGATGTCCTAGGCTATAAGAAGATTGCCAAGACCCCAAAACTGAGCTGCAGCATGGTGGCCAAGACCATACAACGACAGGATAGGTTCCACTCAGAACAGGCCTCGCCATGGTTGACCAAAGAAGTGAATGCACGTGCTCAGCATCATATCCAGAGGTTGTCTTTGGGAAATAGACATATGAGTGCTGCCAGCATTGCTGCAGAGGTTGAAGGGGCGGGGGGGGCAGCCTGTCAGTGCTCAGACCATACACCGCACACTGCATCAAATTGGTCTGCATGGCTGTTGTCCCAGAAGGAAGCCTCTTATAAAGATGATGCACAAGAAAGCCCGCAGATAGTTTGCTGAAGACAAGCAGACTAAGGACATGGATTACTGGAACCATGTCCTGTGGTCTGATGAGACCAAGATTAACTTATTTGGTTGAGATGGTGTCAAGCGTGTGTGGCAGCAACCAGGTGAGGAGTACAAAGACAAGTGTGTCTTGCCTACAAGCATGGTGGTGGGAGTGTCATGGTCTGGTGCTGCATGAGTGCTGCTGGCACTGAGGAGCTACAGTTCTTTGAGGGAACCATGAATGCCAACATGTACTGTGACATACTGAAGCAGAGCATGATCCCCTCCCTTCAGAGACTGGGCCGCAGGGCAGTATTCCAACATGAGAACAACCCCAAACACACCTCCAAGATGACCACTGCCTTGGTAAAAAAGCTGAGGGTAAAGGTGATGGATTGGCCAAGCATGTCTCCAGACCTAAACCCTATTGAGCATCTGTGGGGCATCCTCAAATGGAAGGTGGAGGAGCGCAAGGTCTCTAACATCCACCAGCTCTGTGATGTCGTCATGGAGGAGTGGAAGAGGACTCCAGTGGAAACCTGTGAAGCTCTGGTGAACTCCATGCCCAAGAGGGTTAAGGCAGTGCTGGAAAATAATGGCACAAAAATATTGACACTTTGGGCTCAATTTAGACATTTTCACTTAGGGGTGTACGCACTTTTGTTGCCAGCGGTTTAGACATTAATGGCTGTGTGTTGAGTTATTTTGAGGGGACAGCAAATTTACACTGTTATACAAGCTGTACACTCACTACATTATATTGTAGAAAAGTGTAATTTCTTCAGTGTCGTCACATGAAAAGATGAAAAGATATAATAAAAGTGTGAATGGTGTACTCACTTTTGCAAGATATCGTGTGTGTGTGTGTGTATGTATATATATATATATATATATATATATATATATATATAATGTTTGGGGGTTCTGAGAAATTTTTTAACTAAAAAATTATGATATTTACGTGTAGGAGAGAAATGCCAGAATTGGCATGGGTTGGAACTGGTTAACTGGTGGGAACTGGTTACAAAAATTGCAAAACTTAAAAATATTACATTGGATTCAACTACTGTGTCTTATTGAAGAGTCTGAGACTGTCTGTAGATGGTGCCGAATAAGAAGATGACTATACTGTCCAGACAGACTGAGCCTAATGAGGTATGTCAAAGCATAATCAAGAATTTAAGGCTAGATACACACAGGCATTATAAAAAACAAGCAGTAAAGCTAGTACTGACATCAGGAAAAAAGCTGCGTTAAAAACACAATTTTATCAGCGTTTTGCATTGGCGTCAATGCGCGTTTTTCCGTGCTAGCTTTAAGCTGCGTTTGTCTGTCTATATTCAAAACCAGTGGTTCCCTATGAGAGCCCATTGATTTGAATAGAAGTTGCACTAGAAGTCAGATCATAATGATCTGACTTGCGGTGCTACTTGTGTGCTGAGGATCTTGAAAGAGAACCCCCTGCAAAAATGAAAAAAAAATGTGTGTGGTACCACCCCAGGAGATACCATACCCTTCGGTCTGGTATGGATTTTAAGGGGAACTACCACGGCAAAAAATGGCGTGGCGTGGCATACCCCCAAAATCCATACCAGACCCTTATGCGAGCACGCAGCCCGGCAAGTCAGGAAAGGGGGTGAGGTGAATGACCGCTCCCCCACCCTCCTGGATCATACCAGGCCACATGCCCTCAACATGGGGGGTAGGTGCTTTGGGGCAGGGGGGCCCCTGCAGGTCAGGAAAGGGGGGGGGGAATGAGCGAGCCCCCTCCTGGACCATGCCAGGCCGCATGCCCTCAACATTAGGGAGTTGAGTGCTTTTGCTTTGGGGCAGTTGGGGCCCTGTGCACCCCACCCCAATGCACCTTGTCCCCATGTTGATGAGGATCTCCCGGACTAATGCTGGCTCCATGCTGTGCTTTGACTTATATTGGCATGGGGCAGGCCACCCGCTGACATCATCTGGAGGCCTCGCCCCCTTATGACTTCACCACCTCATCATGCCTCGGGCGGAGATGTCATAAGGGGGCGGGACCTCCAGATGATGTCAGCGGGTGGCTTCGCCCCATGCCGATATAAGTCAATGCACAGCACGGAGCCAGCATTTGTCCGGGAGATTGTGTCGTGTCAACATCGAAAGAAGAACAGAGGGAGAAGACAGCGGAGAAGACCTGGCAAAAGAGCGAGAAGACAGAAGACTCTGCAAAAGAGCAGAAGAAAGAAGACCCCTCAGAATAAAGAAGACCCTGCAAAAGAGCAGAAGAAAGAAGACGCCGGAGGAGGGAGAAGAGCCGGAGAGGGAGAAGACGCTGGAGCTCATTTAATAAAATACTTTAAAAACCTGTGTAGTGAGTTTGTTTTTTTTTACACTTTTTTTTAGATGCATAGGTAGGGTTACAATGTACCCCATACTCATCCACATAGGGGGCCGGGATCTGGGGGCCCCCTTGTTAAAGGGGGCTTCCAGATTCCGATATGCCCCCGCCCGCAGACCCCGACAACCACCGGCCAAGGTTATCGGGAAGAGGCATTTGTCCTCATCAACCTGGGGACAAGGTGCTTTGGGGTACGGGCACAGGGCCCCCCTGCCCCAAAGCACCCACCCCCCCATGTTGAGGGCATGCAGCCTGGTATGGTCCAGGAGGGGGGGCACTCGCTCGCCCCCCTTTCCTCACCTGCCAGGTTGCATGCTCGGATAAGTGTCTGGTATGGATTTTGGTGGGACCTCACGGACACCTCATTATTTTTGTTGTGGGGGTTCCCCTTAAAATCCATACCAAACTGAAGGGTCTGGTATCTCTTGGGGGGAACCCCACACAAATTTTTATTTTCATTTTTGCAGGGGTTCCACTTCAAGATCCTCAGCACACAAGTCGCACCGCAAGTCGGATCATCATGATCCGACTTCTGGTGCGACTTCTATTCAAATCAATGGGCTCCCTTAGGGAACCGTTGATTTTGAATAGAGACAGAGAAACAAGGCATAACGCTGTGTATATGACATTAAGCCGCATTTTTGAGCTTTTACCGGCGTCAGCATTTGGAGCTTAAAAACTCCTATGCCACTTACAGCTCAAACACATTTGTGTGTGTATGAGGTCATTGAATAACATGGAGAGGTGTTTTTAACCACTTGCCGACCGCCAACCGCAGTTTGATGGTGAGAAGGTGATTCACATGACGGCGGTTGCGAGATCGCGCATTGCGAGCGCGCGCCGCCAGAGGGGCGTTCGTGCGCTCACTGTGTTCTGGGGAGGCCAGGGAGCGGGTAGGGTGGACCCAATCTCCGCTGGCTACTCTCGATGCCCCCCCCCCCCCCGCAGTGAAAGAACGGTGGTCCGTGTATAAATACGGATCTCCGTTCTCATAGAGGGGGAAGGGCTGTGATCACAGGCCTCCTGTATATGGAAGCCGTAATCACTCCCCTGCCAGCCCAGCACCAATACAGTTAGGGCACACAGAGAAAACACAGTTAACCCTTAGAGCGCCCCCTCAAGGTTAACCCCTTCACTGCCAATGGCATTTACACAGCAATCAGTGCATTTTTTATAGCACTGATCGCTATATAAATGCCAATGGTCCCAAAATAGTGTCAAAATGGTCCGACATGTCCACCGCAATATCGCAGTGCCGGTAAAAAATGCAGAATGCCGCCATTACTGGTAAAAAATTTAAAAAAAACATAAAAACCCCAGAAATTAATTCTCATCATCCGTAAACGCGGCAACTTTTACGCAAACCAATCAATAAACGCTGATTGCGTTTTTTTAACCAAAAATATGAGGAAGAATATAAATCAGCGGAAACCGATGAAAAAAAAATGTTTTTTTATATTTTTTTTTTGGATTTGTATTTTAGCAAAAAGTAAGAAAAACTGTTTTTTTTTGCAAAATTGTCACTCTTTTTTTATTTATAGCGGCAATCATAAATGACGCAGAGGGGATCAAATACCACCAAAAGAAAGCTCTATTTGTGGGGAAAAAAGGATGCAAATTTTGTTTGGGTACAACGTCACATGACTGCGCAATTGTCAGTTAAAGCGACGCAGTGCCGAATCGCAAAAAGTGCTCTGGTCCTAAAGTGTGAAATCCTTCCGTGGCTGAAGTGGTTAAGCTGTAAAAAAAGCTCAAAAACGGGGCTGTAAAAGCGTCCGTGTGTATGAGGCCTAAAATAGAACAGGTAAGGTAGTTGAGAATTTTGAATCATGAGCATGTAATAGAAATGTTCTTAGTAGATAAGGTAACATTTGCCTAGTGGAGGAGTTTCTCTGCAGTGGCTGTCAGATAGTAAGATATTTTTGTGGTTGGGGGCTACAACTAGGTTTGCCATATGAGCAAAAACTGCTGTTCCCCCTCTCCTGTGGTAAACACATTTTTGGGATCATGTTCCCCAAGGTTTCTTCTGCACTGAGACCAATGTCGGTTTGTGGATAAGCATCTACAGTTCAGTAAAAGTTCAGAAACAAGAAGAGATATGTCTGTGTACCTTTTAAATCCAACAGTGCTTCAAATGTTCCATGGTAGAAGCAAAGTGTATGAGCTCAGGGAATGAAAAAGCCAGATGATGTTTTTTTTTTGTTTTATTACATTTCGTTATATAGTTACAAAGAGTTAGAACCAGGGCTCAAGTCCTGCGGGAACGCATAGAAATGACGTGCCCGTACTTTTTTCATAGCAGGAACGTCGTTCCAGTTAGCAGCTATGTCCTACAGGACTGGCCCAAGTATTTATGCAGTTATGTCACAACATTTTCCGTGCCTGCTCTGTGTGAGAGGGTCACTCTCCTTCTCTGGGTACACTGAGGGGGTCATTCTCCTTCCCTGGGTACACTGACGGGGACACTCTCCTTCTCTGGGTACACTGAGGGGGTCATTCTCCTTCTCTGGGTACACGGAGGAGGTCACTCTCCTGCTCTGGGTACTCTGAGGGGGTCACTCTACCTTCTCTGCGTACTCTGAGGGGGTCACTCTCCTGCTCTGGGCAGTGTAAAGGAGCACTCCTGCTCTGGGCATCCTGGGGGTAACTCCTAATCTGGGCACTTCTGGTTAAGCTTGATCTATATGGACACTGCTGATCTTGGCACTTTTAAGGGATCACTCCTAATCTGGGCACTCTAAGGGGTCATTCTTTACACCCCTCCCCAATTGTATGCAGCTCACTGGCCCCCATTGTATGCTGATTCCCCCCTCACATATACACTGTATGCATTGTAGAGGGGGCACATAGACCACTAATGTGGTGACCACACATAGTGCTGACCTCTTCACTGTATATTCTCTGTTGTAAGTTTTACAATGAATGGGGCTCACTGACTGCTATAATTCTGGAGGTTAATTTTTGCACACATTGCTAATAGGTTTAACGTGTTTATAGCTTAAATATTGATATTTGCACTGTTTATCACTAAAAAAGGCCATTTTAGGTATTTTTTTGCCCTGTCAGTAAAATATGTGGGGGGGGGGGGGATCTTGGGTGAGTTCCGACACTTTTTTTCCTAGGACTTGACCCCTGGTTAGAACACCTGCCAATGATATTATTACCAAATCCCCATTGCTGGAGATTTCTATTTGGTTCTTGTCCCAGTGACCCCCATATCACACAGCAATATACAGTTTATCTCCAAGAAAGGAACTGGGGGGGATCTTAGAGGTCAGACAGCAATAAATAGCCAACTATGATTTTTAACACTTCTCAGTGGTCTACATAATCAAAAAGGGCCCCACTTAACTACTGTGTATAGATCAGAGAGTTAGAGAGTATATACACTCACCGGCCACTTTATTAACCACTTACCTACCGGGCCACTTTTTTACATTTGGTGGTCACAAGCTAAAAACATTTTTTTTTGCTAGAGAATTACTTAGAACCCCCAAACAATATATATATATTTTTTTCAAACACCCTAGAGAATAAAATGGCGATCGTTGCAATACTTGTTGTCACACTGTATTTGCGCAGCGGTCTTTCAAGTGCGATTTTTTTGGAACAATTTTACTTTTTTGAGTTAAAAAATAAGACAACAGTAAAGTTAGCCCAATTTTTTTGCATATTGTGAAAGATGATGTTACGCCGAGTAAATAGATACCATACATGACATGGTTGAAAATTGCGAGCACTCGTGGAATGGCGAGAAAAGTCTGGTATTTAAAAAGCTCCATAGGCGACACTTTAAACATTTTTAACGGTTACCAGGTTAGAGTTACAGAGGAGGTCTTTTGCTAGAATTACTGCTCACACTCTGGCGATCGCGGCGATACCTCACATGTGTGGTTTGAACACCGTTTTCATATGTGGGCGCGACTTACGTATGCATTTTCTTTGCTGCGCGAGCTCGCGAGGACGGTGGCGATTTAAATCTCTTTTTTTTTTTTTTTTAATTTTATTTATTTATTTATTTTTAGCACTGTTCCTTTAAAAAAAAAATCTGATCACTTATATGATCACATATATGGTGGCAGGTACTCTTTTTGGAGGGCCGGGGGGTCTAAAAGACCCCCCATCCCTCCTTTGCACTTCACAGTATTCAGATTGCAAAAACGGCGATTCTGAATACTGTCACTTTTTTAAAATTGGTGCCATTAGCCGCCGAGTAAACCGGAAGTGACGTTGTGACGTCGCTTCCGGAATTTGCCGAAGGAGACCCGATTGGAGCCGATTACGGCTTCTGTCAGGTCTCCTTCCAGCCGGCGGATGCGCCGGATCGTCGCTCCGGTCTCCCAGTGGGACGGGAGGCCGGAGAAGAGCGGTGGAAGGAGGCGGGAGGGGTGGTGTCCCCTCCCGCCCCCTGGGGTAACGACCAAGCGGCTCCCGAGCCGGATCAGTCATTACCCCTGAATAGCCGACCGCCAGCTCTAAAAAATGTCCCGGAGCGCCACTCAAACCCGACCGCCGCCCATAGTAAACCTGTTCAATTGCTTGGTAACACAAATTGCTAATCAGACAATTACATAGCAGCAACTCAATGCATTTAGACATCTAGACATGGTGAAGACAACTTTCTGAAGTTCAAACCGAGCATCAGAATGGGGAAGAAAGGGGATTTAAGTGACTTTGAATGTGGCATGGCTGCTGGTGCCAAATGGGCTGGTCTGAGTATTTCAAAAACTGCTGATCTACTGGGATTTTCATGCACAACCATCTCTAGGGTTTACAGAGAATGGTCATAAAAAGAGAAAATGTCCAGTGAGCGCCAGTTTTATGGACCAAAATGCCTTATTGATGTCAGAGGAAAATGGGCAGACTGGTTCCAGATGATAGAAATGCAACAGTAACTCAAATAAACACTTGTTTCAACCAAGGTATGCAGATCACCATCGCTGAATGCAGAACACATCGAACCTTGAAGCAGAAGGACTACAGCAGCAGAAGATCACACCGGGTGCCACTCCTGTCAGCAAAATTGGACAGTAAAAGATTGGAAAAACATTGCCTGGTCTGATGATTCTCGATTTTAGCTGCGGCATTCAAGTGGTAGGGTCAGAATTTGGTGTAAACAACATGAAAGCATGGATCCATCCTACCTTGTAACAACGGTTCAGGCTGGTGGTGGTGGTGTAATGGTGTGGGGAATATTTTCTTGGCACACTTTGATCCCCTTAGTACCAATTGAGCATCGTTTAAAGAGGAAGTAAACCCTGGTGGGTTTTACTTCCTCTATGTTACCCTGCAATGTAAAAGCATAATGGGCTAGTATGCATCGCATATTAGCCCATTATGTGCCACTTACCTGCATTGGAAGCCTGCAATGTCCAGCGATGTTCCCGCTCTAAGCCGCATCCATCTTCTGACCCTCTTCCTTTCCGGGGCCGCAATCTCCGGCTCTGTGACTGACCGGAGTCGCATGATGTCACCAGTCACGGCACAATCTCAGTGAAGAAACAGCACGGAGGCCGTTTCTTCAATGCGCATGAGCCTGATGATGTAGGCACACCACAGTACACTGTATATCTCCTAAACCATGCAGGTTTGGGAGATATGCAGGGAACCTACAGGCAGGGGAGGGCTGGGCCAGGGGGCATGGTGGCAATTGCCCCCCAAGCCACCCTAACTTACATTCAAAATGGTTGACGGCCGCTGCCGCTCACACTTTTTTCTTCTTGGGGAGGAAGGAAGTAGGGGCTAGGCAAAGGGGGGGCACTGGCGAGGCTGCATTGGTGGGCACTGGTGAGGCTGCATTGGTGGGTGGTGAGCCTGCATTGATGGGCACTGGTGAGGCTGCATTGATGGGTGGTGAGGCTGCATTGATGCATTATTCTTGTTAAAGCTACTTTGTTGCTATTAACATTAAATTATGTTACCACATTGTATCATATTTGTCTTGTTTCATAACCTCAATATCTGTTATAAAACCAGGTGGGCATGGATGGTGAGCTGATTCAGTGGTTCAATGGGCCACTTGACTGGACTTGCCCCCCAGGCCTAAGGCTGCCAGCCCTCCCCTGCCTACAGGTAAGCCTTATTATAAGCTTACCTGTAGGTTAAAGTGGTTGTCATGGGTTGACAACCACTTTAAATGCTACGAGTATTGTTGGTGACCATGTCCATCCCTTTATGACTACAGTGTCCCCATCTTCTGATGTCTCCTTCCAGCAGAATAATGCACCATGTCACAAAGCTCCAATCATCTCACCACTGGACAATGAGGTCACTGCACTCCAATGGCATCCACTGTCACCACATCTCATCCAATAGAGTAGCTTTGGGATGTGGTGATTCACATCTTGGATGTGCAGCCGACAAATCTGCAGCAATAGCGTGATGCTATCATGTCAATCTCTGAGGAATGTTTCCAACGCCTTGTTAAATCTATGCCACAATAAATTAAGGCAGTCCTGAAGGAGATCCAGCCCAGTAATAGCAAGGTGTACCCAGCAAGGTGGTCAGTGAGGGTATATACAGTATATATTTATTAAAGGAAAATACTTTCAAAGCTGTGTCTGGAATCACATCCATTCCGTGTACTACATACAAGGATATACAAAATTTCACCTTAATCTCTGGGTGTTCTGTGTGTTTATTCACTTAAAGAAGATACATGTCAGGTATATACACAGTGGGTACGGAAAGTATTCAGACCCCCTTAAATTTTTCACTCTTTGTTATATTGCAGCCATTTGCTAAAATCATTTAAGTTCATTTTTTCCCTCATTAATGTACACACAGCACCCCATATTGACAGAAAAACACAGAATTGTTTACATTTTTGCAGATTTATTAAAAAAGAAAAACTGAAATATCACATGGTCCTAAGTATTCAGACCCTTTGCTGTGACACTCATATATTTAACTTGGGTCCTGTCCATTTCTTCTGATCATCCTTGAGATGGTTCTACACCTTCATTTGAGTCCAGCTGTGTTTGATTATACTGATTGGACTTGATTAGGAAAGCCACACACCTCTCTATATAAGACCTCACAGCTCACAGTGCATGTCAGAGCAAATGAGAATCAGGAGGTCAAAGGAACTGCCTGAAGAGCTCAGAGATAGAATTGTGGCAAGGCACAGATCTGGCCAAGGTTACTAAAAAAAATTCTGCTGCACTTAAGGTTCTTAAGAGCACAGTGGCCTCCATAATCTTTAAATGGAAGACGTTTGGGATGACCAAAACCCTTCCTAGAACTGGCCGTCTGGATAAACTAAACTGAGCTATCGGGGCAGAAGAGCCTTGGTGAGAGAGGTGAAGAAGAACCCAAAGATCGCTGTGGCTGAGCTCCAGAGATGCAGTCGGGAGATGGGAGAAAGTTGTAGAAAGTCAACCATCACTGCAGCCCTCCACCAGTCGGGGCTTTATGGCAGAGTGGCCTGACAGAAGCCTCTCCTCAGTGCAAGACACATGAAAGCCCGCATGGAGTTTGCTAAAAAAAACACCTGAAGGACTCCAAGATGGTGAGAAATAAGATTCTCTGGTCAGATGAGACCAAGATAGAACTTTTTGCGGTATGTGTGTCAAAGTATTGACTCAGGGGGGCTGAATACAAATGCCCCCCACACTTTTCACGTATTTGTAAAACATTTTGAAAACCATTTATCATTTCCTTCGACTTCACAATTATGTGCCACTTTGTGTTGGTCTATCATATAAAATCCCAATAAAATACATTTAGGTTTTTGGTTGTAACATGACAAAACGTGGAAAATGTCAAGGGGTATGAATACTTTTTCAAGGCATTGTATATCTGTGCATTTGTATATATGTGTATATACAGTGGGTACGGAAAGTATTCAGACCCCCTTAAATTTTTCACCCTTTGTTATATTGCAGTCATTTGCTAAAATCATTTAAGTTCATTTTTTCCCTCATTAATGTACACACAGCACCCCATATTGACAGAAAAATACAGAATTGTTGACATTTTTTCAGATTTATTAAAAAAGAAAAACTGAAATATCACATGGTCCTAAGTATTCAGACCCTTTGCTCAGTATTTAGTAGAAGCACCCTTTTGATCGAATACAGCCATGAGTCTTTTTAGGAAAGATGGAACAAGTTTTTCATACCTGGATTTGGGGGTCCTCTGCCGTTCCTCCTTGCAGATCCTCTCCAGTCCTGTCAGGTTGGATGGTGAATGTTGGTGGACAGCCATTTTTAGGTCTCTCCAGAGATGCTCAATTGGGTTTAAGTCAGGGCTCTGCTGGGCCATTCAAGAACAGTCACGGAGTTGTTGTGAAGCCACTCCTTCCTTATTTTAGCTGTGTGCTTAGGGTCATTGTCTTGTTGCAAGGTAAACCTTCGGCCCAGTCTGGGGTCCTGAGCACTCTGGAGAAGGTCTTCATCCAGGATATCCCTGTACTTGGCCGCATTCATCTTTCCATCGATTGCAACCAGTCGTGCTGTCCCTGCAGCTGAAAAACACCCCCACAGCATGATGCTGCCACCACCATGCTTCACTGTTGGGACTGTATTGGACAGGTGATGAGCAGTGCCTGGTTTTCTCCACACATACCGCTTAGAATTAAGGCCAAAAAGTTCTTTCTTGGTCTCATCAGACGAGAGAATCTTATTTCTCACCATCTTGGAGTCCTTCAGGTGTTCTTTTAGCAAACTCCATGAGGGCTTTCATGTGTCTTGCAATGAGGAGAGGCTTCCGTCGGGCCACTCTGCCATAAAGCCCAGACTTTTGGAGGGCAGCAGTGAAGGTTGACTTTCTACAACTTTCTCCCATCTCCCGACTGCATCTCTGGAGCTCAGCCACAGTGATCTTTGGGTTCTTCTTTACCTTTCTCACCAAGGCTCTTCTCCCCCGATAGCTCAGTTTGGCCGGACGGCCAGCTCTAGGAAGGGTTCTGGTCGTCCCAAATATCTTCCATTTAAGGATTATGGAGGCCACTGTGCTCTTAGGAACCTTAAGTGCAGCAGAAATCCTTTGACCTCATGATTCTCATTTGTTCTGACATGCACTGTGAGCTGTAAGGTCTTATATAGACAGGTGTGTGGCTTTCCTAATCAAGTCCAATCAGTATAATCAAACACATATATTCTGGAATGTCGAGTGTCACGTACAGTCTTGTTTACTCTTAGTACTCCAGTTTCCTAAAGACGACGTGAATTCCAAGGATTCTCGTGTCACCGGAGGTATTAGGAATTTACCTTCTATAAACCCTGCTGGTCTTGGGAAGGATCTCGACCGGCAGGCCGGTTTGACTCGATAGCCCCCTCTTCTCGGAACCACTCTTTCCATTTCTTCTTGGGTTTCTAGTGACACCGACTCGAGGTCTCTACGTCAGCCCTCTACCCTCTTTCAACATCTTTCAGTTGGAAGTGACGACGGGAGGTTTTCAGACCCGA
>BLSH010077878.1:292858-319268 GCA_018402905.1 Glandirana rugosa | reverse complement strand
GGGTACGGAAAGTATTCAGACCCCCTTAAATTTTTCACCCTTTGTTATATTGCAGTCATTTGCTAAAATCATTTAAGTTCATTTTTTCCCTCATTAATGTACACACAGCACCCCATATTGACAGAAAAATACAGAATTGTTGACATTTTTTCAGATTTATTAAAAAAGAAAAACTGAAATATCACATGGTCCTAAGTATTCAGACCCTTTGCTCAGTATTTAGTAGAAGCACCCTTTTGATCGAATACAGCCATGAGTCTTTTTAGGAAAGATGGAACAAGTTTTTCATACCTGGATTTGGGGGTCCTCTGCCGTTCCTCCTTGCAGATCCTCTCCAGTCCTGTCAGGTTGGATGGTGAATGTTGGTGGACAGCCATTTTTAGGTCTCTCCAGAGATGCTCAATTGGGTTTAAGTCAGGGCTCTGGCTGGGCCATTCAAGAACAGTCACAGAGTTGTGAAGCCACTCCTTCATTATTTTAGCTGTGTGCTTAGGGTCATTGTCTTGTTGGAAGGTAAACCTTCGGCCCAGTCTGAGGTCCTGAGCACTTTGGAGAAGGTTTTTGTCCAGGATATCCCTGTACTTGGCCGCATTCATCTTTCCCTCGATTGCAACCAGTCATCCTGTTCCTGCAGCTGAAAAACACCCCTACAGCATGATGCTGCCACCACCATGCTTCACTGTTGGGACTGTATTGGACAGGTGATGAGCAGTGCCTGGTTTTCTCCACACATACCACTTAGAATTAAGGCCAAAAAGTTCTATCTTGGTCTCATCAGACCAGAGAATCTTATTTCTCACCATCTTGGAGTCCTTCAGGTGTTTTTTTTAGCAAACTCTATGCGGGCTTTCATGTGTCTTGCACTGAGGAGAGGCTTCCGTCAGGCCACTCTTTCTCCCATCTCCCGACTGCATCTCTGGAGCTCAGCCACAGCAATCGTTGGGTTCTTCTTTACCTCTCTCACCAAGGCTCTTCTGCCCAGATAGCTCAGTTTGGCCAGACGGCCAGCTCTAGGAAGGGTTCTGGTCGTCCTAAACGTCTTCCATTTAAAGATTATGGCGGCCACTGTGCTCTTAGGAACCTTAAGTGCAGCACAATTTTTTTTTGTAACCTTGGCCGGATCTGTGCCTTGCCACAATTCTGTCTCTGAGCTCTTCAGGCAGTTCCTTTGACCTCATGATTCTCATTTGCTCTGACATGCACTGTGAGCTGTAAGGTCTTATATAGACAGGTGTGTGGCTTTCCTAATCAAGTCCAATCAGTATAATCAAACACATCTGGACTCAAATGAAGGTGTGGGGGGCATTTGTATTCAGCCCCCCTGAGTCAATACTTTGTAGAACCACCTTTCGCTGCAATTACAGCTGCAAGTCTTTTTGGGATGTCTATCGGCTTTGCACATCTTGAGAGTGACATTTTTGCCCATTCTTCTTTGCAAAATAGCTCAAGCTCTGTCTGATTGGATGGATAGCGTCTGTGAACAGCAATTTTCAAGTCTTGCCACAGATTCTCAATTGGATTTAGGTCTGGACTTTGACTGGGTCATTCTAACACATGAATATGCTTTGATCTAAACCATTCCATTATAGCTCTGGTTGTATGTTCCTCCACCCCAGTCTCAAGTCTTTTGCAGACTCTAACAGGTTTTCTTCCAAGACTGCCCTGTATTTGGCTCCATCCATCTTCCAATCAACTCTGACCAGCTTCCCTGTACCTGCTGAAGAAAGGCAACGCCACAACATGATGCTGCCACCACCTAATTTCAGGATGGGGATGGTGTGTTCAGGGTGATGTGCTGTGTTAGTTTTCCACCACACATAGCATTTTGCATTTAGGCCAAAATGTTCAATCTTGGTCTCAGCTGACCAGAGCAACTTCTGTTCTGTTTCAACTACAAGGCCATACACTTTATCTTCAGCATCATGTAGGGCTTACACTGACCTGGTAATCTTTTTATCCCTTGCATCAATTCAGACAGCTTAAACTCAATGAATAAACTCACATTGAGGAGACAGACGATGAAGCCTTTCAAATGTTCCATTTAATGAAGGATATCCATAGGTAGAAAAACGATAAAATTGTAAGCCACATGTAAAGATCTGTACATTAAGGCAGCATTCTCAGAAAAGAGACCAGAAAGAGAGAAGGGGAGGGGACATAAGAACTACAATGGGAGAGAAGGTTCAGCTCAGACAGAGGCAGACAGCTGTATTTATACTGAGATTAAATTACACACAAGTGGACTCTATTTACTAATTAGATGACTTCTGAAGGCAGTTGGTTCCACTAGATTTTAGTTAGTGGTATCAGAGTAAATGGTTCTGAATGCAAATGCACGCCACACTTTTCAGATATTTATTTGTAAAACCTTTTGAAAACCATTTGTAATTTTTCTTCCACTTCACAATTATTTGCCACTTTATGTTGGTCTATCACATAAAATCCCAATAAAATACATTTACGTTTTTGGTTGTAACATGACAAAATGTGGAAATTGTCAAGGGGTATGAATACTTTTTCAAAGCACTGTACATTTATGTAAATTACAATTGAGTTGTCGAAGTCCTTAAACAGGTTTTTTGTTATGCTTTTGATTTAGTTATGCCTCAGTGCTGCTAAGGTAGGCCATAGATCAGGGATATGCAATTAGCGGACCTCCAGATGTTGCAGAACTACAAATCCCATGAGGCATAGCAAGACTGACAGCCACAAGCATGACACCCAGAGGCAGAGGCATGATGGGACTTGTAGTTTTGCAACAGCTGGAGGTCCGCTAAGTGCTTATCCCTGCCATAGATGAAGCGATTTAGTTTCCTGCAACACATTAACCACTTCACCCCCGGAAGGATTTCCCATGTTAGGACCAGAGCACTTTTTGCGATTCTGCACTGCGTCACTTTAACTGACAATTGCGCAGTCGTGCGACGTTGTACCCAAACAAAATTGCATCCTTTTTTACAATTTCCAAATTGAGCTTTCTTTTGGTGGTATTTGGTCACCTCTGCGTCATTTCTGATCGCCGTTATAAACAAAAAAAGAGCGACAATTTTGCAAAAAAAAAAAAAACATTATTTCTTACTTTTTGCTAAAATACAAATCCAAACAAAATATATATATATATATATATATATATATATATATATATATATATATATATATAAAAATGTATTTATCGGTTTTGGCCAATTTATATTCTTCCTCATATTTTTGGAAAAAAAATCGCAATCTGCGTTTATTGATTGGTTTGCGCAAAAGTTGCCGCGGTTACAAACCATGAGAATTCCTTTCTGGCGTTTTTACATTTTTTTTTTTTACTAGTAATGGCGGCGATCTGCGATTTTTATTGGGACTTTGATATTGGGGCGGACATGCCGGACATTTTTGACACTTTTTTGGGACCAATGACATTTATACAGCGATCAGAAATGTAAATATCCACTGATTACTGTATAAATGTCATTGGCAGGGAAGGGGTTAACCTGTGGGGGAGATCTAGGGGTTAACTGTGTTCCCTAGGCGTGTTCTAACTGTGAGGGGGCTGGGCTGTCAGGGGCATAAGAGATCTAACTGATCCCAGTGACAGAACTGGGAACCATCATGTTTACTTTGGCAGTTCCCCTTTCTTTGCCTGTAGCAACTCATCGTGGGTCCGCCCAAGCCACGGGCACACTCATGCAGAGTGCAGTGGGCACGAGAGCGTGCCGCCAGTGGCACTCTCTCGCCCCCTAGCTGCGTGTCCGCGAATATCCATTTACTTGCGGCGATTCACGGAATACATTCACACTGCCACAGTAAAAAGGCAGTGCGCAGTCGGGAAGTGGTTAAGGGAGCTGTCCCTGCCAGGAGAACACAGTGATTATTGCTAGCGTTTGTAGCCACTGGCAATAATTGCATGTAAAATTCCAACATGCTGGTTGTACCCAAGTTGGTAAATGGAACACATTGGGTACAATCAGCATGCCCATAGATGGTTTGATTTTGGGCTGGTCCCTGCTGAACCAGCTGAGATCCAAAACCATCTATGGCCAGCTTAAGCCAGGCAGTGAAGGAATTTGAAGTTCAATATTACAAACCAGGAGCAAGGCTAGGATATCATGAAGCATGACCTCCATGACAGCAAGAGGTGCCTTAGAACAAGCTCAGCCTACATCTAGTATTAATAGGCCCCTGCCCTCAGAGGACCTTTGCGTAGATGCACAGTCTGCACAAATGGTTTGACACCCACTAACTTTTCTTCACTCTACAAGAAAGTTGTCTCTTCTGTGTCATATAATCTGTTTTTGTAAGCCCAACAAGCCTTGTTACAGGTGAGTTTTCTCTTTTCTCAAGATATATCCATAGGTGGTAGGGCACTGTTTCTGGTAGAGATGTTCCACCAACGTGTTGCTTCCAGGTACCATAGATATACCTTCTTTATTCTTGAAATTCCAAAGATGTAAGGCATAGGAGTCATTAAAAGTTGGCAAATTCTCCCAGACTTCAAAATACTTTTTCCATGCTGGATGCAGGATAGGGTAGAAACGTTGTATATGAAAATAACTGATGTTTGCACACATTACATCATCTGTAGAGTTAAATACCGGCATGCCACACAATTTCTTCACAACACGAGTGAAAACCCCTGGCCCTTGGTGTCCCCATATTTCTCCCCTGTAGTTCTCAACAAAGTTCTCCATAAACTGCCATGTCAACTGGTAATGTGGGGAAAGCCCAAAAACACTACTGCTAGTAACTATAAAAGATTCAGCTGCTAGAAAATGGTCCTGGGGTATTGGACGAAGTGAGATGACATCAGTATCCATGTAAATTCCCCCGTATTTCCACATCATGGCAAACCTACAGGCATCTGAGCTAACATGCCTCCAGTAGACTTCTTTTTTAGGATTTACCTGGTAATCAAGCAAAGTACAATATTTCATGAGAACCATGAGAATATAAACAAATTTCTTCACATTTAAAATACCATGTAAGAGCAGCTCTACCATCACTTCCTTGTATAAAAAGAGGTTTAAACCACATACACATAGATATAATCTTAGGAGGTACAGTATATATCCTGGTTCTCTGGGCCCCCATCTAAATGGATTAGGACAACTGGGGACACTTAAGCAGCACTCAAAGAGGTAGAAGCAAAAGAAATATAAATAGAAAGAGGCGCTTCTAAGTGCAGTAACACCAGTATTTATTAGCCACTTAAGGACCGGAAGGATTTCCCACGTTAGGACCAGAGCACTTTTTGCAATTCAGCACTGCGTCACTTTAGCTGACAATTGCACATGTGACGTTTTACCCAAACAAAATTTGCATCCTTTTTTTTGCACAAATAGAGTTTTCTTTTGGTGGTATTTAATCACCTCTGCGTCATTTCTGATCACCGCTAGAAACAAAAAAAGAGCAACAATTTTGCAAAAAAAACAATATTTCTTACTTTTTGCTAAAATACGTTTCCAAAAAAAATATATAAAAAACAAATGTATTCATCGGTTTTGGCCGATTTATATTCTTCCTCGTATTTATTGATTGGTTTGCGCAAAAGTTGCAACATTTAAAAACCATGAGAATTCATTTCTGGCGTTTTTTCAATTTTTGTTTTTACTAGTAATTGTGGCGATCTGCGATTTTTATCGGGACTGTGATATTGCAGCATACATGTCGGACATTTTTGACACTTTTTTGGGACCAATGACATTTATTCAATGATCAGAAATTTAAATATCCACTGATTACTGTGTAAATGTGTTCCCTAGGTGTGTTCTAACTGTGAGAGCTACCAGGGTCATAAGAGATCTAACGTATCCCAGTGACAGGGATCAGTAGATCTCTTACATGCTGCCTGACAGAGCAGGGAACCCCCGCGTTTACATCGGCGGTTACCTATTTTTCTTCTCTGCCTGGCAATCGCAGCTCGCCGGTGGAAATCAAGTCCACCTGAGCCGCAGCCACACTTCTGCAGAGTTCATTGGGCACGGCGATTCGTGGGACGCTGCCACTCTGCAGCAGTAAATGTACTCGAGCCGGTCGGGAACCGGTTAAACAAGCAAGGTTAAAAAGACTCACAGAAAGGTAGTATAAAACAAGCTCATCATCCCACACAGATGTGGTGGTAGGTCTCTGGTCATGGCTCTCCTGAATCCGATTCCTCACTAGCTGACCAACAGCAGAGGGAAACACACATGCCAGAAGAAAGATGGCCAACCAACTTCCAGGACCAGTTTGGAGCACATGCACTGGAAATGATGCCAGAAGGGGGCGGTTACATGTTTCGGAGCATGTGCAAAAGCTCCTTTGTCAAACCTGAACCCCGGGACAGTAAATATACATTTAAATATTATATGAATAAATATGTAAGCAGATTTTGGGAATTATATAGAGTTAAAGACAGAGGAAGTCCCAGCATAATTAAAAATATCGTTGAAAAAGAATATTAAAAATATATATAAATTAATTAATAGTAAGGTTAATAATATAATAACACACCAGATGTATATAGTAAGGCCAGGGCTGTCTTTAATATTGATTGGACTCTGGACAAACTTTTTTGGGCCCCCTTCCCTAAGCCCCTACTCTGAGACATAATAACTAGCAGCTAGACTCAAAATCAGTTCACTGCAGTAGATCAGATGCTGAAGATTTGTTGCTGAAGGTTACTGCACATCATTACCACTCACTGGTGCTAGAGGTTACTGCACATCATTACCACTTACTGGTGCTAGAGGTTACTGCACATTATTACCACTCACTCATTTCTAGAGGTTACAGCACATCATTGCAGCTCACTGGTTGTTTGCTAGAGGTTACAGCACATCATTCCAGTGCGGGGTTGAAAGTTGCACTGTGCATGGAGTGCAGGGTTGAGGGGTGCACTGTGCATGGAGTGCAGGGTTGAGGGGTGCACTGTGTATGGAGTGCAGGGTTGTGGGGAGCTGTGTATGGAGTGCAGGGTTGAGGGCTGTGCTGTGTATGGGGGGCAGGGTTGAGGGATGCACTGTGTACATCCCACTCAAGTACAAAGCTCTCTTCCCCAGTTCAGAGCTCCCCCCAGTTCCTCTCCCACCACATAGAAAATTTCAGAAAGTGGGGCTGCAGAGGATTACTCACAGTGTGTCCATGCAGGCTGCCAGTCAGGAGTAGATTTTCTCTGCGTATAATCCCTGCTCTTTCCCTCCTCTGCTCTCCTACCAAGTTTGGCGCTTGTGAAGATTTCCCGCCCCTTCCTCCTCTGCTCCTCTATTGCAGCACTTCTGTATTTACTAGTGACGGAACTGAGCAGCGCCAGACATGTCTGAACTCCAGCTACAGTAAAACCCTGGCAGGCACCTCAGGATTAAAGGGGCAGCTGCTTTGGGCCCTCCAGAAATGACTGGGCCCTGGGCAGTTTCCCCTTTGGCCCTGCAGTAAAACAGCCCTGAGTAAGGCATACAATACATGGAAAAAAGCATAATTTCTCTATGTGACAAGGGGGCACATTGAGAAATGACAAGGTGGCACACAAAGAAATGACAAGAGGGTACATAGAGAAATGACAAGGGGGCACATAGAGAAATGGCAAGAGGGCATATAGAGAAATAACAAGAAAGCACATAGAGAAAGGACAAGGGGGCACATAAATGACAAGGGGGCACAGAGACATGACAAAGGGGCCCATAGGGAAATGTCAAGGGGGAACATAGAGAAATGACAAGGGGGCACATAGAGAAATGACAAGAGGGTACATAGAGAAATGACAAGGGGGCACATAGAGAAATGGCAAGAGGGCATATAGAGAAATAACAAGGAAGCACATGGAGAAAGGACAAGGGGGCACATAAATGACAAGGGGGCACAGAGACATGACAAAGGGGCCCATAGGGAAAACTCAAGGGGGCGCATAGAGAAATGACACGTGGCGCATAGAGAAATGACAAGGGGGCAGACAGAGAAATGACAAGGGGGCACATAGAGAAATGACAAGGGGGCACATAGAGAAAGACTTCTTACAGTTAATGTTAAAAAAAATGTAAAAAGGCTCTGTAAATTGTTTAAAAAAAGCTAGTTGTGTTTCTGAATGCAGAAAATATATAAGTCTGTTAATATTATACATTTTGCAAAAAGCTTTATACACCCTCAGTTAGCAAATGTATAGGTACCAATATCCCCATAAAAGGGTTCACTAAAAAACGTGGTATGAACTGATACTTTTTAGATACCATGTCATTTTACTAAAAGGCATCCAAATCTAAAATATATAACTTTTAATTATACAGCATAAAATGACTATGATAAAATCACATATTACAACTTGTAGCCTCCTTCAAAAATGGTGGAAGACTATGTGAAAATTTGTAGATATGATTTGGATCACGGCAGGGATTGGGCCATCCATTTGCAATATCCTCTGAGGGGTTCTCCATTCTCTTCCTTGTTTCTGGTGCCCACATGATCTGGCTTAGCACCTGGACATTAGTATGATACTTGATTTTATTATGGCTGCAGACTATTTCAAGTACACTGTATATGAAACTTTGAATGAAGAAATAGCTGCACACCACGGCTAGTCCAAAAACCTTTATTGGAAATCCCAGCGTGACACACTGACAGGCTGCACAGGTTGACGTGATTCACACAATGAAAATGTGCTAAATCGTATCATAGGGTATGATTAAGCACATTTTCATTGTGTGAAATGTGTCAGCCTTTGCAGCCTGTCAGTGTCCTCTGTGTTTCAGGCTGGGATTTTCAATAAAGGATTTGGGACTAGCCATGGTGTGCAGCCATTTCTTCATTCATTGTCCACTATATGGACGAGAGCCAGGGCGGGCACCCATGTACAGAGTCTATCAGCCTTTAACACCTCACCTGGAGTGGTGGGTCTTCAATTTTCGTATATGAAACTTTGTAGATCCATATATATATATATATATATATATATATATATATACAGTATATATTGTGGGGAGGGGGGTAGCTCAAACGGGGATCCCCTTTCCTGGGAAAAAGGCAGTCCAGATGGCAGGTTTTTCTTAAAAGCTGACTTGTAGCCAGTTTTATTTAAAAGGTTGGATGAAAAATCAAACAAAACAGAAAATAAATCCTTGCCATCCAGGCGCTAAGATCAGCTTCCTAACTCAGAAGTGAAGAGTTTCTCCCAGTCACCCACAAAACAAAGATAATGCAAACCTTTTCTTTCTCTCACAAAGCAAACTTCAGATCAGTAGCTCTCTCATGTATGGCTTCCTGAGTCCCAGGCCAAGAGCAATTTTTTGCTCTAGTCCTGCTTTATTAATACCACCTGTTGGTGGACACAAGTGGGCCGTAAAAAATCTGGACCAGACCCAACCCTGCTAAGGTGGCTGGTAAAACTCGGACCAGATTCCACCTTAGTTGTCTGCAAATGAAAGCATGCAAGGGACACATATCGTCCATCGATCACCACACCTTTCATAATGTCACATATCCCCCCCTGCTCTGCTCAAGCCCCTGTGGCTGAGCAACTGTCCCAACCAGACAATGAACACGGGAAAGGGCATGTCAGGAGACCACCTCCGCCCCTGGAATTCGGGCCAGGAGACCTATGTTGCGCGTGCCTGTGCGTGCTGGTGCGCGCGTGTGCACGCACGTGTGCACACGCGTATGCACCGGCACGGGCTCCCAAACGGCCATTTAAGCTGACAGCACCCTGCAATCAGTGCTGTCCGTTCTACAACGTTCCCGTGTCCTTGCCATCTGTTCTGAACTCTGCCTGCACCGACCCCTGGCTTGCCTACGACCATCCTTCTGCCTGACCCCTTGGTACTTCAGTTGTCTGCCCGTTGCCGAACCTGCTTGCACCCGACTGCCTGCTCCTTTTGTACCGCCTTGTCTGCATGTTACCGACCCGGCCTGTCTCACTACTCTTCAGTCTTGCACGAACCTCTGGGCGACATCTCATCACCATCTGTGTCCGATCCAGCCCTCGTGCCCCCCTGCGCTCTAGAACTCCCTGTCTGCTCTACCAGGGGTCCTGGAACCAAGGCCGTAAGAGAGGTTGCCCACTGCATAAGTCAGACTCTACCATCAGGTACATGACAGGGCATCTACATTATTCTGACATTTCCCAGCTCTATGCTCCACTGTGAACTTAAATGCTTGAAGAGCAATGAACCACCTTGTCACACAATTTTTTTTCTCCTTGCTATCACACACACACACACAAACACATACACATCAATTTGAGAGGGGCGTGATCAGTGACTAGTTTGAATGATCTCCCTAATAGGTAATATTTGAGGGCATCCAAGGCCCATTTGATAGCTAAGCATTCCTTCTCAACAATGGCATAGTGTGTCTCGTATCCGTTAAGCTTTCTGTTAAGATAGGCCGCTGGGTGCTCCTCCCCGTCTCTGATTTGGGACAGTACAGCACCCAGTCCCACATCAGAGGCATCTGTCTGTACCACAAACTCCTTTGTGAAATCTGGGGCCACAAGCACAGGTTGTGCACAAAGAGCTTGGTTCAACATATGAAATGCCTTCTTTGCCTCAGGATTCCACTTAACCATACCCTTCATCAGATCTGTCAGTTGGACTGCAATGGTGTCAAAATTGGATATAAACTGCCTGTAGTACCCCGTGATCCCCAGAAATGCACAAACTTGCTTATTATTTATAGGTTGGGGCCACTTTTGAACCGCCTCAATTTTACTGATCTGAGGCTTGATCAGCCCTCGACCAATAATGTAGCCAGGTTATTTGGCCTCCTCCAAGCCTATGGCACACTTTCTGGGGTTGGCAGTGAGACCTGCTTTCCTAAGGGAATCTAGTTGTGCTTGCACCTGGGGCAAATGAGATTCCCAATCTGGGCTGTGGATAACTACATCATCCTAATAGGCGGCTTTGTATTGGCATTGTGGTCTTAATGTCTTAACCATCAATCTCTGGAATGAGGCAGGAGCACCATGCAAATCAAAAGGCATCTGCTTATACTGGAAAGACCCCTCAGGGGTAGAAAACACTGTTTTCTCTTTAGCAGACTCCATTAATAACCTCTAGTCATATCTAAAGTAGTTATGTACCCGGCACTTCCCAGTCTGTCAACAAGCTCGCTGACCCGAGGAATTGGGTGCGCATCCAATTTGGACACGCTGTTTAACTTCCTGAAATCATTGCAAAACCTTATTGTTCCATCTGGTTTTGGGACCAGCACTATGGGACTTGACCAGTCATTGTGGGACTCCTCTATCACATCCAACTCTAACATATTCTTTATTTCCTTTGCAACTGCTTCCTGCCTAGCCTCGGGTATTCTATAGGGCTTTACATTTATGTGGACACCTGGTTCCATAATTATGTCATGCTGTATAATTGTGATGAGTCCGGGCAGGTGAGAGAAAAAGTCTCTATTCTTACTCACAAACTCTTTAACATCATTCTGTTGGGCCACTGACAGGATTTCAGTTATGGGTACCTCAGGTGTCACAGGGGCTATGTCCTTTAGGGGGGTTGACACTACCAGTAAAGTATCTCTGTCCTTCCACGATTTCAAGAGATTAACGTGATATATTTGCTCTGGTTTCCTTTTCACTGGCTGGTAAACTTTTTAGTTTACTTCCCCTACTCTTTCCATAATTTCAAAGGGACCTTGCCACTTTGCTAATAATTTACTCTCAGCTGTGGGGCATAGTACCAGCACTCTATCACCAGGGTTGAAGACCCGGGTCTTGGCACCCCAATTATAAACCCTTCTCTGGGCCTCTGGGCTTGCTCCATATGTTCCCGTACAAGCGGCATGACAGCAGCGATTCCATCTTGCATCAGTGAGATATGCTCGATGGCGCTTCTATAAGGCGTGGTCTCTCCCTCCCACGTTTCTTTTGCGACATATTGTAATCTCCTAGGATGTCTACCATACAGTAGTTCAAAAGGGGAGTAACCTGTAGATGCCTGAGGTCTCATATAGCAAACATGAGGTATGGCAGCAAAAAATCCCAATTTCTCACATCTTTGTCCACCACCTTTTTTAACATGTTGTTGAGCCTTTTGTTAAATCTCTCCATAAGACCATTCGTTTGGGAGTGGTAAACTGAAGGTCAGAGATGGAAAATTTTAACAACTTACACAAAACTTTTGTGACTCTGGACATAAATGGAGTGCCTTGATCTGTTGATACCCCTTTTGGAATACCCACACGACTAAATACCTGGGCAAGCTCTTTGGCAAAAGCCTTTGCTAAGGTATTCCATAAGGCAATGGCTTCCGGATGCTGTGTGGCATAGTGCAGTATTACCAGTAAGTGTCTGATAGCCCTGGGCAAACTTTCCTACTGGCCCCACCAGATCCATGGCAATTCTTTCAAAAGGCACTTCAATGATTGGTAACAGTACCAGCGGACTGCCAAAATGGGACAATGGCACAGAATACTGACACTCTGGGTATGATTCACAATATTCTTTGACATCTGCATATAACCCAGGCCAAAAAATCTCTGGGTTATTCTATCCATGGTTTTCTCTATACCCAGGTGTCTACCCATTATATGATCATAGGCCAAATATAATAATCTAATACCATCAGGCGATAGGGTTTTGGAACTGCTCTACCTCCTCCTCCCCTTTCTTTACCACCTGATACAGCAAGTTATTTTTAAGAGCCATGTAGGGAAAAGACACCCCTACATTTGGTTCAGCAGGTTCCCCATATATCATTTTAATGTTTTCTCTGGTGAGTGTGGAGTCTGTTCAAAAGTAATCTTTCTTGACTTCTAAGTCAGGCATCACATTCTGTCCACTCTCACTATTAGAGTCAGAGATAATTTCTTGTTCATTATCCTCAAGCTGGGGGCTGGATTCCAGCTCCTCCTGCTCTCCAGCCATTACAGAAAAAATAAAAAGATCTACCCCTTCCTTGAACACACCAACAGTTTCCCTTTCAATTTTGCAATCAGATGGGTCTGGAGTGAGTTTCGGTGTTTTCTCAGCATATGGAGCACTGTCCTGCTGACTCCTTTTGTTTTCCCTACTCCAAACTCCAAAAGTGTGGAAAATCTCTCCCCACTAGGGCTTCATGAAGCAGTGAGGGTACTACCCCCACTGAAGGTGTCACCATGCCCCAAGGGGTATCAATTTCAACCACCATAGTCTGGAAGTCACGTGTGTCACCATGTACGCAAATAACCCCAATAGTGCAACTTTGCAGGATTTACACAATCGCCTTTGACTAATGTCACAACACTACCAGAATCAAGCAGAGCCATAACTGGCTTTCCATCAACTGAAATCCAACACATTTGTTTTTCCATGCATCCCTGACATGATGCAGTACATGCCACCTGTGCAAAAAGACATATGTTTTTTCAAATAAGCATTATGACATTGCATTGGTTCATCATTTAGGGAACATTTACCAGCAATATGACCTAATGCATGGCAGTGATAACATTTTATGTGTTCTGTACCCAGTCCTCTAAACGGCCTCAAAGATCTTCCTGGCCTATTTGGCCAGTCTCCAGGTCCTGAGCCCATAGTCTCATTATCTGTAGCAACAGTCTTGTAATTTTTCCTCAAGCCCTTAAACTCTGGAACAGTTTTACCAGATTCTCCGGGCAGTTTTTCACCCCTAGAGACATTGGTGTGGGGCACGGATGGGTTCAACAAGTCCTCAGCAGCAGTATATCTCTCCACCAGGTCCACCAGCTGGTTTGTAGTCTTAGGGTCCCCATGGCTGACCCACTTTCTCAAAGTGGCAGGGAGCGCACGTAAATAATGGTCCATGACCACACACTCCACAATCTTAGGGCCTGACAAAGTCTCTGGCTGCAGCCACTTCTTGGTGAAGTGTATCAAGTCAAACATTTGGGAGCAGGGTGGCTTGCAGTACTGTATGATCACCGATGCACCCATTGAGCTTGGACCACAATGGTGACACCCAGGCGTGCAAGTATCTCTTCCTTCAGCGTCTCAAAATCCTGGCCAACATCTGGTTTCAGGTCATAATAGGTCTTTTGGGGTTCTCCTGTCAGAAAGGGCCTTAGCAGTCCCACCCATTGCTCTTTTCGCAATCCTTCCCGAACAGCGTCTCTTTCAAAAGTTGCGAGGTAAACTTTCACATCATCTGCAGGTGTCATCTTCTGCAGGTAATAGCTGACCCTCACCATTTTCTGTTCCACTGGCAAAGGACCTGTGGACCCCTTCTTTAATTCCACCAGGGCCTCTGCAAACTGCCGATTTGCCACCTGCTGCGCTGCAGTGGCCTCTGCAACCTGGCAGTTGGCTTCCTGCTGCTTGTGGTTGTTTTTTACTGCTGGTTTGCAGTGGCCTGCAGGAGAGCTCTTAACACATCCTCCATCTTTCCACTTGTTCCGGAAGATGCCCGCCCAAATACACCATATGTGGGGGTTAGCTCAAATGGGAAAAAGATAGTCCATGACAGCAGGTCTTTCTTAAAAGCTGACTTGTGGGCAGTTTTATTTAAAATGTTGCATGAAAAATCAAGCAAACAAAACAGAAAATAAATCCTTGCCATCCAGGCACTAACTAAACAGTTCAGGTTCCAAACTCAGAGGTGAAGGGCTTCTTCCAGTCACCCACAAAACAAAGATAATGCAAACCTTTTTGTTCTCTCACAAAGCAAACTTCAGATCAGCAGTTCTCTCAGGTATGGCTTCCTGAGTCCCAGGCCAACAGCATATATATATATATATATATATATATATATATATATATATATATATATATATATATATATATATATATATATATAGAGCCATGTGCTTCCTTGGGAGTGACTGGAAGTTGTGGTTCACCTTATAGCTGCCCTCAATCTCACCATCTCTCACACATCCAAAGTCACTGAACAGGCCAGCTCTTGTTTTTGTTTGTTTTATTTAGGGGTTTAACTTGGATGGGGAAAAGGGTAACTGAGGCATGCCCAAAGAATTGGTTACAGGACCTCTTATATACACCACCAAATATACACTCCTTAGTCCTTCAGCACTTCGCTTGCTGACCATTACTCCTTTCACTTCTCTCCAGCACTTCACTTGCAGACTATTGCTCCTTCACTTCTCTCCAGCACTTCACTTAGTTACTGATCTGAAGGGAAAATTATCAGGCTCACATAACTCCTTTCTCTTTACCACAGCTAGCACATGGTGAGGCCTGCACTCTTTCAGCAGGACCTCCAGACCACTCGTTACAAGCCAGGGTCTTGGACCCCTCAAAGTGTAGCTTAGTACGATGGTGCTAGCCGGGCCTTTGATGGACTACAACTCCCAGCCCATACCTCTTCCAGATCCCACCAACCTGTTTTCCTCACAGTGACACTCCTTCCACTGACTGGCTACCAAGCCCTCCACAGACTGTCCACTATTCCTCTCCCAGACTGCTCCAGCCTGTCACTCACCGACTCCAGTGGATACTTTAAAGTGTTCTCCACAGCACCTCTGCTGTTCTCCTACTCCCTTGTGCTGCTCCAGAAATCCACTCCCCTACAAGCTGCACCCGAGCCTCCAGTCCTCCAGCCCCCCCCAGACTGGGGTCTCCCTCCCGGGTAGAGGCCTCCACAGCACCTGTGCTGCATCCTCCACACTTCCATCCAGCACTCTCCTCCCCCTCCTGGCAGATCACTGTATTTAAGGAGGCCTGCCCCCTGTCAAACCAGACTGTGGATTGGTCAGGCCTCCTTGCCATACATCAGAAAGTGACACCTCCTCATCCATCCCCTCTTCCAGAACCTTCTGGCTCCAAAGGGGAGGAGTATCCAAGGGGTGTTCCTTCCTGCAATCTTCAGCCCTCCCTGAGCCACTCCCCAGCTCAGATCAAAACATTCAGGCCTGCGCCTATAGTCAGGCCTGACTAAATTTTGCCTCACCTAGCAAAAACTCACTACAAAACACACCTATCACTATGGGGGCGCTATATATATATACATACACATACACACACACACACACACACTGTATTGTCAAAAGTATTGGGACACCTACCTTAACACACACATGAACTTTAATGGCATCCCAGTCTTAGTCCGTAGGGTTCAATATAGAGTTGGCCCACCGTTTGCAGCTGTAGCTCTTCTGGGAAGGCTGTCCACAAGGACATCCATGCCTTTATGGACCTTGCTTTGTGCACTAGTCCAAATCACTTAGTGGAGGGGGGGATTATGGTGTGGGGTTGTTTTTCATGGGTTGGGCTTAGCCCCTTAGTTCCAGTGAAGTGAACTATTAAGGCATCAGCATACCAAGACATTTTGGACAATTTCATGCTCCCAACTTTCTGGGAACAGTTTGGGGTTGGCCCTTCCTGTTCCAACACCAGTGCACAAAGCAAGGCCCATAAAGACATGGACGAGTGAGTTTGAGGTGGGGGAACTTGACTGCCCTCACTTCAACTTGAACTTGAAGTCCTCACTTCAACTCGATAGAGTACCTTTGGGATGAATTAGAGTGCAGAATGCGAGCCAGGCCTTGTTGTCCACATTAGTGCCTGACCTCAAAAATGCACTTCTGGAAGAATGGTCAAACATTCCCATAGACATACTCCTAAACCTTGTGGACAGCCTTCACAAGAAGAGTTGAAGTTGTTATAGCTACAAGTAGGGCCAACTCAGTATTGAACCCTATGGACTAAGACTGGGATGCCATTAAAGAGTGGGTGTAAAGGCAGGTGTCCCAATACTTTTGGTAATATAGTGTATAGCTGGACACCCAGCACGCAGTACAGTCAACTGATGAGAATAAGCATTGCCCAACTGTATTAACAGTACCCTTTGTATCAGACATGCTGCACCATTAAATTGTGGGTAATCTGACTATCTAATATATTAACCACTTGCCTACCTGGCCAATTCTGACACTTCTCTCATATATGTAAAACTCAGTGTTTTTTTGGTAGAAAATACTTAGAACCCCCAAACGTTATATATATTTTTCAGTAGAGGCCTTGCAGAATAAATATTGGCCATTGCAATTTTTTACGTCATATGGTTTTTGCAAAGCGATTTTTTAAATGCAATTTTTTAGGAAAGAAATAAACTTTAATGACAAAAAAACACTATATACCTACATTTTTTGTAAAATATGAAAGATGATGATACCCAACATGTCATGCTTTAAAATTACGCACACTCGTGGAATGGCGCAAAAGGACAATACTTAAAAATCTACATAGGCGACATTTGAAAAGTTACCAGTTTAGAGTTGCAGAGGAGGTCTAGTGTTATAATTATTGCTCTCGCTCTGAAATTCGCATCGATACCTCACATGTGGGGTTTGAACACCGTTTACATATGTGGGGATGACCTACGTATACGTTCACCTCTGCATGAGTGCAAGGTGGGACGGGCACGCTTTAATTTTTAATTTTTTTTTATTCCATTTTTTATTTTTACACTGTCCTTTTAAAAAATTTTTTATCACTTTTATTGCTATCACAAGAAACGTAAACATCCCTTGCGACAGCAATACAGCATGACAGGTCCTCTTTATGAAGAGATCTGGGGTCCGTAAGACCCCAAAACTCTACTCTACCTTTAAAAACAAAAGATAAAAAAAAAAAAAAAAGCCTTGTTACATGTCGTAGGAACCGTAAGTGATTTGGTGACATTGCTCCGGTCCTCTAAGGCCATAGATATGTGCGGAGGTCATCTTGCTTTCACTCACTATTGCAAGCCACCGCCAGCGCTGGATGGGTCCCGGGCTTCACTGATCGATCAAGTAAGCCTGGGAGCCACCAGGTGGGGGGGCACCTCCCGCCGCTTCTAAAAGTGATCCAGTGGTGAATTTGCCACTCGGACCACTATTACCTTGTAGAGCCGCGGGGGAGGGGGCGAATCAGGGTTGATGGGGAATTCGGTGGCAGGTGCTTTGTCTGGTGAATAACTGCTGTTTTTAGCACTTCAATCATCCCGACACCTTGCTTGATATGGTGTCAGAATGATTGAATCACATTATTTCTATTACTACATTTTAATATTTGATGAAATGGTTCAACTCACCATAATGCAGAATCAGTGGGAGCCCTGAGTTTGTCACTTGCCACTGTCATCTGCCACCAGATGCATCATGTCACTTGCCTCCTGATGTAGCTTGTCACTTGCCACCACATGCAGCATGCCATATGTCACCATAGCCTGTCACCACATGCAGGGTGCCACTTGCCACCATCACCTGCCACCAGATGCAGCTTGTCACTATCACCGTTGTCTGCCACCAGATGCAGCATGTCACTTGCCACCAGATGCAGCTTGCCATTTGCTACCATCGCCTACCACCAGATGCAGTTTATCACTTGCCACCTTCGCCTGCCACCAGATGCAGCTTGTCACTTACCACTGTCACCTACCACCAGATGCAGCTTGTCACATGCCACCATTGCATGCCACCAGATGCAGCTTGTCACTTGCCATCTGTAGCCTGCCCCCACATGCAGTGTGCCACTTGCCACCATCATCTGTCACCAGATGCAGCTTGTCACTTGCCACCATCGTTTGCCACCAGATGCAGCTTGTCCCTTGCCACCGTCGCCTGCCACCAGATGCAGCTTGTCACTAGCCACCATCATATGCCACCAGATGCAGCTTGTTACTTGCCACCAGTAGCCTGCCACCAGATGCAGCTTGTCACTTGCCACCCATAGCCTGCCACCAGATGCAGCTTGTCATTTGCCACCATCGCCTGCCACCAGATGCAGCTTGTCACTTGCCAACATTGCCTGTCACCAGATGCAGCATGCCACTTGCCACCAGTACTCTGCCACCAGATGCAGCGTGCCACATATTTTTCCTTGAGTGCCAGTGCGGCTGGATCATAAAACCACCTGCCGACCGCCCACAGTATATATACATGTCATTACTTTGACATTAAATACCATTATGGCCGCAGCTAGCTGCCATAACCCCAGTATTATTTTTTTATGTGGGCGAATTGGCATCTGGTAAATGTGATCCTAGCAGTGCATTTGCCATGGCATCACTTTTAGAGGTGGCGGGAGAGGTGGCCCCCCCCCTGCCGATTCCTGGGCATTTCTAGAGTCGTCAGTAAACTCTGAAGCGATCCGCTGTGGCTGATGGCTAGGCAGGAAGTCGAGTGAGGGCAAGATGGCCCCCCACTCTGCTCTATGCCCTTGGAGAACCTCTGACATCACTTGGGCACTTGGACATTCTTGGGCATAAAGAATGTTTTCTTTTATTTTTTTAAGTCAAAGTGTCACATTTTTTTCTTTTAAAGGTAAATGAGAGATCTGGGGTCTTTTTGACCCCAGTTTCCTCAATAAAAAGGACCTGTCATGCTTCTATCTATTACAAGATATATTTACATTTCTTGAAACAGGAATAAAAGTAATTAAAAAAGGGACAGTGTTTACAAAAAATGTAAAGTACCCCATACCACCCTGATCGTGCGCAGAAGCGAGCACATACACATGTCGCGCCCGCATATGTAAATGGTGTTCAAACCACTCATGTGAGATAGCGCCATGATTGTTAGAGTGAGAGCAATAATTCTAGTACTAGATCTCCTCTGTAACACTAAACTGGTAACCTGTAAACATTTTTAAAGCTTCGTCTATGGAGATTTTTGCGTATCGTAATTTGTCGCCCTTCCACGAGTGCACGCCATTTTAAAGCATGACATGTTAAGTATATATTTACTTGGCGTAACATCATCTTTCACATCATACAAAAAAACGGGGGTAACTATTGTGTTTTTTTTTTTAATTCATTAAATTGTATATCCCCCCCCCCCCCAAAAAAAATGTGTTTAAAAGACAGCTGCGTAAATACAGTGTGACATAAAATATTGCAGCAATCACCATTTTATTCCCTGGGGTCTCTGCTAAAAAAAAATGTAATGTTTGGGGGTTCTGAGTAATTTTCTAGCAAAAAAATACAAATTTAAACTTGTAAACAAAACGTTCCAGAAAAGGTCTGCTCAGCAAGTGGTTAAATCCTTGCATGCAGCAAATTGCCCAAAGCTAGTCAGAGAAAAACCAGCATAAGCCAGTGAAAGAAAACAACAGGTACAGGTGCTGGTCATATAATTAGAATATCATCAAAAAGTTGATTCATTTCACTAATTCCATTCAAAAAGTGAAACTTGTATATTATATCCATTCATTACACACAGACTGATATATTTCAAATGTTTATTTCTTATAATTTTGATGATTATAACTGACAACTAAGGAAAATCCCAAATTCAGTATCTCAGAAAATTAGAATATTACTTAAGACCAATACAAAGAAAGGATTTTTAGAAATCTTGGCTAACTGAAAAGTATGAACATGAAAAGTATGAGCAAGTACAGCACTCAATACTTAGTTGGGGCTTCTTTTGCCTGAATTACTGCAGCAATGCGGCATGGCATGGAGTTGATCAGTCTGTGGCACTACTCAGGTGTTATGAGAGCCCAGGTTGCTGTGATAGTGGCCTTCAGCTCTTCTGCATTGTTGGGTCTGGCATATCGCATCTTCCTCTTCACAATACCCCATAGATTTTCTATGGGGTTAAGGTCAGGCGAGTTTGCTGGCCAATTAAGAACAGAGATACCATGGTCCTTAAACCAGGTACTGGTAGCTTTGGCACTGGGTGCAGCTGCCAAGTCCTGTTGGAAAATGAAATCGGCATCTCCATAAAGTTGGTCAGCAGCAGGAGGCATGAAGTGCTCTAAAACTTCCTGGTATACAGCTGCATTGACCTTGGACCTCAGAAAACACAGTGGACCAACACCAGCAGATGACATGGCACCCCAAACCATCACTGACTGTGAAAACTTTACACTGGACCTCAAGCAACGTGGATTTTGTGCCTCTCCTCTCTTCCTCCAGACTCTGGGACCCTGATTTCCAAAGGAAATGCAAAATTTACTTTCATCAGAGAACATAACTTTGGACCACTCAGCAGCAGTCTAGTCCTTTTTGTCTTTAGCCTAGGCTAGACGCTTCTGGCGCTGTCTGTTGTTCAAGAGTGGCTTGACACTAGGAATGTGACAGCTGAAACCCATGTCTTGCATAGGTCTGTGCATAGTGGTTCTTGAAGCACTGACTCCAGCTGCAGTCCACTCTTTGTGAATCTCCCCCACATTTTTGAATGGGTTTTGTGTGACAATCCTCTCCAGGGTGTGGTTATCCCTATCGCTTGTACACTTTTTTCTACCACATATTTTCCTTCCCTTCGCCTCTCTATTAATGTGCTTGGACACAGAGCTCTGTGAACAGCCAGCCTCTTTTGCAATGACCTTTAGTGTCTTTCCCTCCTCATGCAAGGTGTCAATGGTCATCTTTTGGACAACTGTCAAGTCAGCAGTCTTCCCCATGATTGTGTAGCCTACAGAACTAGACTGAGAGACCATTTTAAGGCCTTTGCAGATGCTTTGAGTTAATTAGCTGAACAGAGTGTGGCACCAGATGTCTTCAATATTGAACCTTTTCACAATATTCTAATTTTCCGAGATACTGAATTTGGGATTTTCCTTAGTCGTCAGTTATAATCATCAAAATTAAAAGAAATAAACATTTGAAATACATCAGTCTGTTTGTAATGAATGAATATAATATACAAGTTTCACTTTTTGAATGGAATTAGTGAAATAAATCAACTTTTTGATGATATTCTAATTATATGACCAGCACCTGTACAAACGAGCAATAGATGGACTTTATGTATGCATAACACATGTGATTAACAATTTCCTTTATTGTAAAGTCCACATTGGTTATCTGTGTTTGAAAAGGAAGTGTATTCTTGATAACACCAGCACATGAAGGCAGATGGCAAGCAAGTGGCAAAACAGACAGTAGAAATACCATCAAAAGGATAGCATAGCTTATATGCCTCATGGACAATAACAAGTGAAGAAAGATAGTATAACATGAGTAAGCCTTTTGTTGCTAGCAGAGCCTTGCTGGCTGTACATTCTTAGCAACAATGCAATAGGCTAGTAAGATCCCTGTGGTAAGAGACATGAGCTAGCAGAGATCATCCTTGCTGGCCACACAGACGTACTGTTCTACTCTCTCTGCAGCCTCAGGAGGCCATGTGCACCTCGGGCCCGGCATGATCAATGGATGCCAGCCATACTCCCCTCCCTTAGTTCTGCCCAATCACCAATCCCTGGGCTTACACAGCCAGTGAGTCCTAGCTGCCCGAGTGATCATGGCTCAGGGAGGAGGTAAAGGGATTGATTTGTGCCCAGAAGCAGCATTGTGAGCATCTGAGCAAGCTTCGAATGTCAGACTGTTATGTCTATGACTGTCCCCGACCAACCTTGATTACCAGGACAGAGCCCAGGACAAGGTCAAGTCAGTACACATTTTAAAAGAGGACAGATTGGCACAGTTGGCAACTATGCATCATTTACAGTGTCTGAAAGACTGCAAATGGAGAGTATACAGACTCTGGGCACTGCAGGAAGGGGCTGTGGAAGGAACAGAGTCTATCAGCAGGATATGCAGAGTGTCACATGACATAAAGCAACAACTAAACCCAGAATATCAGGGGGTTTGCAAACAACAGAGCAACATGGTACAGAGGTATGATCTGTGCTGGGATTGATCATTCCATTCAGTTCTAGAGAAAATAAAGCTAGAGTTTAATATAGGCAGCAGGCAACCCTGCACAGCAACTGGTGTAGCAGTAATCAGGGACAATATATGACTGGTGTGGTGGTAATCAGGGGCAATATATGACTGGTGTGGCAATGATCAGGGACAATATGACTGGTGTGGCAGTGATCAGGAACAATATGACTGGTGTGGCGGTGATCAGGGACAATATGACTGGGGTGGCGTTGATCAGGGACAATCTGACTGGTGTGGCAGTGATCAGGGACAATATGACTGGTGTGGTGGTGATCAGGGGACAATATGACTGGTATGTGGTGATCAGGAACAATATATGACTGGTATGGTGGTGATCAGGGACAATATGACTGGTGTGGCTGTGATCGGGGACAATATAACTGGTATGGTGGTGATCAGGGACAATATAACTGGTATGGTGGTGATCAGGGACAATCTGACTGGTGTGGCGGTGATCAGGGACAATATGACTGGTGTGGTGGTGTTCAGGGGACAATATGACTGGTGTGATGGTGATCAGGGACAATATGACTGGTGTGGCAGTGGTCAGGGATAATATGGCTGCTGCGGCAGCGATTAGGGATACTGGAAGCACTGGTCTGGTGACATTGTACTGTGGCAGTGATCAGAGACAATGGCTGGCAGCACTGACATACAGTGATATCAGACATGGCTGGTGTCAACAGAAAGCAGTTTGGGCAACTGCCTTAGGGCACCAGCCTAAAGAGGGGGGTAAAGTCCAAGTCCCCAGCCACTTGCTGGGATTCAGATTTTTAAAATACCTGTCCCCCAGCAGACAAACTAAAGCTTCCACACCGTGCCCTCTCTCCTACTAGGTGCAGCATGGAAGTTTTAGTTTGCCTGCTGTTTAGTAGACTGCTGTCACAGAGAGAGACGCGTCCCACTGTCAGAGTGGATCCAAGGATGCTGGGGAGGGTGGATCCTGAGTGTTTGCAGGATCTTGTCAGGGATGGCAGTGTATGCCCATCTGTGTGGGGTGGATCAGGTGTTGCTAGCACAGGAGGAGATTAGACTGGAGGAGGCTCCCCACTTTTTACTGCAGCTGTCACTGCCACAGGAGCTCCTGGTGTAGATCTCCTGTCTGCCTGGCACATAGCTAACCCTCCTAGCCCTGGTGTGCCACAAATTCCACCACTGACACCATCTGGAGAAGGTGCAGGACTGGATCTGGGGGGGATTGGTAGACTCAAGGTGTGTGTGTGATGGGAGAGGGTGGTATATGGGGGGGTGATAGGGCACTACTACTACACCGTACCACTCTGGGGAGGGTTATTAGAGATTTTTTTATCACTATGATGATCACTGTATAAGCAATCAGTAATGCTGTTCAAAGGTTTCATCCAAACCTTTGTTTGCTATGGTGATGCTGTGATTGGTTACAGCTATCACATGGTACAGGGCCACTGTAGTTGGCCCCGGTACCATGTGATTGCTGTGACCAATCACAAAGATCACACAGTAGGTAACAATGGGGGCGCATGAGGCACTGTTCTGGAAGGATGTACAGGTACAGTATGTCCTCCCAGAACAATGATGCTCCATCCTGGCCATTTATCTGCATTTGTGTCAATGTTTTAACTCACTTCAGCCACTTTTGGAGGAAGTAGCAAGTTTTAATGTTTGATTTTATAGAATTGTATTTTAGGCTGCATAGCTAAGCACTTGCTTACTGGGCACTTGTAACCCCTTCCTGGCCAGACCAATTTTCAACTTTCAGCGCTCTTTTAATGACATTTGCGCGGTCATGCTACACTGTACCCAAATTCATTTTTTATCATTTTTTTCCCCGACACAAATAGAGCTTTTTTGATGGAATTCAACCACTACTGGGTTTTTTATTTTTTGCTAAAAAACAAAAACAAAAAATACCGAAAATTTTGAAAAAAAAGCCTGTTTCTTAGTTGGTAATTTTTCTCCTTCATTGATGTGCGCTGATGAGGCTGCACTGATGGGCATTGATGAGCACTAATAGGATGCACTAATGGGCACTGATAAAGAGGCACTGATGGGCACTGATAGGTGGCACTGATAGGCACTGATGAGGTGGCACTGATGGGCACTGATTGGTGGCACTGATGGGTGGCACTGATGGGTGGCACTGATGGGTGGCACTGATGGGCGGCACTGATGGACGGCACTGATAGGAGGCACTCATAAGCGGCACTGATAGGTGGCACTGATGGGCACCAGTAGGCACTGCTAGGTGAGACTGATAGGCAGCACTGATCAGTGGCACTGATGACGAGGCACTGATGGGAATGGATTGGCAGCACTGGTGGGCATTGATAGGTTGCACTGTGGGCACTAGTAGGTTGCACTGAGGGCACTGGTAGGTGGCACTGAGGGGCACTGGCAGGTGGCACTGGTGGGCACAGATGAGGCAGCCGCGGCTCTCTGTGTGAGGGACCAATGTCTACCTCTGATAGAAGCCAGTGATCAGCTTTTTTTCCCCTCACACTGTCTGTATTTCTGTTTACATCACGTGATCAGCTGTCATTGGCTGACAGCTGATCACATGGTAAGGGGCCAGGATTACTCCAATCTGTGATCAGCCGAGTCTGCAGACAGCGCATGCTCAGGGGGACGTCTATCCCAGCAATTAAGGCCTGCACTGTAGCTGTCTTTCGGCTATAACGTGGGTGTGAAGTTAAAAGCTATATTATTTTAGATTTGGTTGTATTTCATTAAAACCACTTGGTACCTAAAAAGTCCAATTTCACACCAAGATTCCCGGTTCAAAGGAGCATATAATTGATTTTGGGAATTAGAAAGGATTTTGCTTTCTTCCGGATCATTTGTGGGTTAGGCCTCTGAGGATGCAGGTTTTTAACTACTTCTCCCCTGGCCTACAGCAAAATGATGGCCAGATGGGACTTTCTTTGTTTCATACGATCTCCTCCCGAGATGCGGCGGGTGCAATCTATCACCGGCTGTGTTCCCAGACACCGCCAATGACAGATCACTGTACCAGCCCGCTACCGGTACCATGTGATCGCTGTGAACAATCACAGCAGATCACATGACAGCTGTAAAGAATGCCATTCAATGTATACAATTGTGTTGCTAGCTGTAATTGGTCAAAAATAAAAAATAAATACTTTACATACTGTCACCAGTCAGTGTCCCTGGTCACTGCCACACCAGTTATATGATGACGCTGTATTGCACTGGTGACAGTATGAAAAAAAACGATTTTTTAAAAAAGTTCTTCATTTTCCAAAAAATTGTGACAAACAATGCCAACTTCAAAAAACTTGCCATGCCTCCTACTAAATACCTGTCTACTTTCCAAAAAGGGGTAATTTGTGGGATATTTGTACTATCCTGGCATTTTCAGGCCTCAAGAAATGATATAGGCCATCAGTACATCAGGATTGATCAATTTTCAGATATACCCTGTATATACAGTCCTGCTCACCATTATTGGCACCCCTTCATGTTTTGCATAACTGAGTGAATGTCTTCAGAAATAAATGGAAATGTACCAAATTTATATCAGCAGGACATAAATCATCCTCCGTACCGTTCAAAAAACTTCAACCGTAACAAACAGTGTTAAAAAACCTTTTACTTCTTGAAAAAATTTTTTAGCAAAAAAAAGTATGACAGTGGTCACGTTATGTCGCAGTAGTATATTGACCACACCGTCACTGGTCCCTGTGACTGACCACTGTCATACATTTCATAAATAAAAAATAAAAACTGGTTAATGTCGATCGTTGTGTTAACATATGTAACTTACCGTAAGAAATGTCGACAGTACACTAGACGACACTAACAAGTGTCGCTAGTGTACCATGGCCATCGCCCGACCATGTCACTAGACAGTAACCGCCACAGACCCTTGTGTCGGCCACTATCTA
>BLSH010077878.1:245889-292848 GCA_018402905.1 Glandirana rugosa | reverse complement strand
TCAGGCCTCAAGAAATGATATAGGCCATCAGTACATCAGGATTGATCAATTTTCAGATATACCCTGTATATACAGTCCTGCTCACCATTATTGGCACCCCTTCATGTTTTGCATAACTGAGTGAATGTCTTCAGAAATAAATGGAAATGTACCAAATTTATATCAGCAGGATCTTTTAATTGGAGTCCAAAGTAATTTAACAAAGACAATTGTTATTTCAACATAGATATTGTAATTATAAAGAAAAAACAGAAAACCAGCATGTGCACTAATATTGGCACCCCTCCTTAATATTTGGTTGCACACCCTTTGGCAGCGATGACAGCCTCCAAACGTTTCTTATATCCATCGATAAGCTTCTTGCACTTCTCGGGTGGCATTTTCTCCCACACTTCCTTTGCAATATGCTCAAGCTCTTGAACATTTGCAGGGTTCCTTTCTCCAATGGCAGTTTTCAGCTCCCCCCAAAGATTTTCAATTGGATTGAGATCAGGACTCATTGCTGGCCATTTTAAAACAGTAAATTTTTTCCCTTTCAACCATTCCTGCATGCTTTTGGAGGTGTGCTTTGGGTCTTTATCTTGCTGGAGGACCCATGATCTTCGCCTCAAACCAAGTTTCCTTACACTGGGCAAGACATTTCGCTCTAGAATTGCTTGATAATCTTCTGATTTCATGATGCCTTTGATACGGTCAAGGCCTCCAGTACCAGATGCAGCAAAGCAGCCCCAAAGCATTATGGATCCTACACCGTGCTTCACTGTTGGTATGGTGTTCTTTTCCTTAAATTCTTCATTGCGCCGTCTGTAAACATACTGTTTGTGTGCAGGACCAAAAAGCTATACTTTTGTTTCATCTGTCCATAAAACATTGTCCCAGAAGGCTTGAGGTTTGTCCAGGTTCTCTTTCGCGAAGATCAATCGTTCCTTTTTATGCCTTTTCTTTAGCAATGGGGTCTTCCTTGGCCTCCGCCCATAAAGCCCCGCTTTGTTTAGTGTGCGGCGTATGGTACTTGTTGAAACAGTTACACCAGACTGCTCCAGGTTGGTCTTCAGGTCTTTAGATGTTTGACGGGGTGTTTTTTCCACCATTCGTACCAACCTTCGAAGACTTCTGTCATCAATTTTTCTCTTCCCCCCACGTCCAGGGAGGTTCTTGACAGTTCCATGCCTGGAAAACTTCTTAATAACATTACGCACCGTTGAAACAGGGATGCCAAGGTCTTTGGAGATGGCCTTATACCCTTTGGAGGTCTTGTGCTTGCAAATAATAGCATTTCTGGTGTCGTCAGACAGCTCCTTTGTCTTTACCGTTGTCACACATGAAGAGGGAATAACAGGTGGCTTTTTATAAAACCAAAATGTTCATTTATTGGCTAATTTGGGTCACATGGGTGGAGGCAATTCATCACAGGGGATCCTCATTTGAGATCTACAACAGGTGAGCCAAATTGGGTTTCCATACTGATTTGCAGCAAAGGGTGCCAATACCACTGACAAGGCAAGCATTATGGTTTTCTCTGTTTTCCTCATAATGTTTATCTTTTTAAATGTTATTTATCATTTACAGTTTTTTGTCAAACACAAGCTATCTGTAGTAATATGTTGGTTAATTTGATACATTTCCTTCAGTAGATATTCCACAATATGTACATAAACTTCATGGGTGCCAATAATGGTGAGCAGGACTGTACCATAGTTTGTAGACTTTATAGCTTTCCTACAAACTAAATAGTACACACTCAAATAACACAGCTATTTCCACCAAAGAAATGAAGAATACATTTTGGCTTAAATTTATGAAGAAATAAAATGTTGCAAATACAGTAAATACTGTAAGAAAATACATAAAAAAAAAAAAAGTTTGGTCTATATTTGTTAATTTAACAAAAACTAAAACACCCAGTGGAGATTACATACCACCAAAAGAAAGCTCTATTTGTGTGAAAAAAATATGATAAAAATTGTGTTTGGGTACAGTGTTGCATGACTGAGCAATTGTCGTTCAAAGTGAGAGAGCAATGAAAGCTGAAAATTGGTCTGGACAGGAAGGGGGTGAAAGTGCCCTGTATTGAAGTGGTTAATTAACCCCTTAGAGGTGGTGCCTGCCAACCATTTAAGGGCTTCAGTATGCCGGGAGGTGGGGGCGGAGCTTACGGTCATGTGACTGTTGTGCTTGGCTGCTACATTATCGGAAAGCTCCCATTCGCAAGCTGTGAATGGGAGCATTCAGTTAGCTGCCAGTAACTGTGCCAGGAGCACACGCTTTTGGCACTGCTCTGCTGGTGTTATTGCACGCAAAGTATGAGGCTCTCGGTGCCAAGGCCCAGTCACCAAGAGGACCATATTTGCGTGTGCTTGGCACCAAGGGGTTAATTTATTTTTGTCCTTTGGATGAACCACATGGTTTTGTGTCTGTTTACATCCTGACTAATTATGCAACTACATGTACATGTGGGCCCTTGTAACGTGAACACTGCATGCCGCTTTTGGGGCCCACGTGTTTGCTAGCAGTACATCCTTGATGAGTAATTACAACCTAGAATACCTTATAGAGGTATAGAGGAAGCATGCCATTGGCTGTAAAAGCTGTCACAGTATGCAGCAATCATCTTATGGGAATATACCCAATGCCTATAACAAGTATTTTGTAAAGTTACTGCTACCTATTAAAATAGACTAATTCTGAATTATTAAATCAATTATTTTCCCTTGCTGTATTGTAAATCAATGACGCGAACCTTAAAAAACGTCTTTTGTAGGCATTTGATTGCTACCAGGACCTCCTTTTGAAGAGAATCCCAAAGTGTGATCACCAAAGTACCCTTTTGTGTACTAGTAGAGGCAAAATGGTTTCTCCTTGAGTTCTAAACAGAACCGTTACTGAGCAAAACACAATCAAGCTTCATTAAACCCAGTCACTAATTTATTTATTACTTAGGCTCCTTTATGTCCCATTGAAATCTTTGGATAAACATGGAAGTTTCCATACTTGAACTCTCCTGTAGGTGCTCTTTAGCTGGATGTCAGACTGACATTTTGGCTTTGATATTCTGATTAATTGATTAATTGTAAATAAGGATTTCAGACTTTTCCTGACTTTCTTGATCTGCATATTTATTCAGTCAATGATTTAAAAAGTGTTTAAGGTAATCATAATTATTATTTTTAGACAGATGTCAGTAGCCACTAGAGGAGGGGGAAGCATAGCTCCCAACTGTCCCTGATTCTGAGGGGACTGTCCCTGATTTTGAGGTGCTGTCCCTGATTTGAAAAATGTCCCCCTTTCCTACTCATTTGTCCCTCATTTTGGTCTGATCTTTAGGCCTCATACACACGGACGTTTCTTAAAAAATAAACAAAACGTCGGTCCCGACGTCAAGGAAAAAAATTGTTGTTTTTCGGCGTTATGCATCGGCGTTAGTGAGCGTCGGCGTCAATAGGCGTTTTTTCAAAAAATCATCCCTCTGCTATTTTTCAACCTAAAAAACGTTGGCGTCAAAAAACGCCGGTTAACGCCGGTATAATATTAGTTGACGTTTGTTGGCGTTAGTTGGCGATTTGCGGCGTCGGCGTCAAAAAATGCCAGAACGTTACAGCCTCAGAACGCGCTGGCCGTGGGTTCTAGTTTCAGCTCACTAACGCCAACGCCATCTACAGCTCAAAAACGTTGGCGTTTTTATAGGGCCATTGACTAACATGGAGAGCTGCAAAAAATGCCAGAAAACGTCCGTGTGTATGAGGCCTAAAAATAAACAAAACGTCGGGCCCGACATCAAGGAAAAGAAATCGGCGTTTTTCGGCGTTCTGCATCGGCGTTAGTGAGTGTTAGTGAGCGTCGGCGTTAATAGGCGTTTTAAAACAAAAATCATCCCTCTGCTATTTTTCAACCTAAAAAGGTTGGCGTCAAAAAACGCCGGAAAATGCCGGTACAATATTAGTTGGCGTTTGCTGGCATTAGTTGGCGTTTGTTGGCGTTTTGCGGCGTCGGCGTCAAAAAACGCCAAAACGTTACAGCCTCAAAACGCGATGGCCATGGGTTCTACTTTCAGCTCACTAACGCCGACTTGCTGCATTTGTAAAAAAAATAAATAAAAGTTAGTATTAGGGAAAAATAGTGTTAAAAAAAAAGCATGTGGGTTTAACAAATCTTTTTTTTTTTTCTCATAATTCTCATTTAAGGGGCATGGCAGGGGGTGTGTCCTATGCCTACATGCTTTTGCTAATTGATGTCCCACATTCCCATCTCAAAAAGTTGGGAGGTATGAGAAAGTGGTTTTGGTAAAATTGCTTATTTCGCTGTCAGCAATAATTTGTGAGATAAAAAACGGTTTCACTCTCTGAGCTGTTTAGTTTATTTTTTGCTATTATTTTTGTTTTTTCCGTATTAAGGATAGTTTTTTTGTGTGTTTTTTTTGTGTTTTTTTTCTGTGTATTTGACCTTTCTTTGTCAATTTTACTTTTTTTTTCACTTTCTTTTTTTTTTTTAATCATAAAATGAAAAGACTAATGGGGGTTTATTTTTTGGCACAAGAACCGTTTAGTGATAATTGAAAGGAGCTGCAGTAACCTTCAGATGCTATTTAAAGTGCATTGAACCTTTAAAACCAAACCCTAAATTTGCCTTCCCCACTGACCCAAATACCTTTTTACATTTCATGCCCCTGATTTTCACAATAAGACCCCATTCACACGGAGGCGCTTTACAAGAGCTATTTAGCTTAAAATAGTATCTGTAAAGCGCCTCAAAAATCCCTCCCCATCCACACCAATGTGAAAGCCCGAGTGCTTTCACACTGGGGCGGTGCGCTTGCAGGACGTTACAAAAAGTCCTGCAAGCAGTATCTTTGGGGCGGTGCCGTGAGTGGTGATATACCGCTCCCCCACCGCCCCTGCCCATTAAAAACAATGGGGCAGAGGCTTCCGAAGTGGCTGCACACCGCCTAGGAAGCACAGAGCGCCGTCACTTTTAACCCCGTTTTAACCCCTTGTGTGGGGTTAAAAGTGCACTGCTCCTGCCGCCATAGCGTCGCTATAACATCGGCAAATCCCTGCTGATTTACCGCTACCACCCCACCGTCCCCAGTGTGAAAGTGGTCTTATTCTAGAGCAGCCTTTTCCAACTAGAGTGCCTTCAGGTTTCTTCAGGGGTGCCTTGGCAAAATGCCTAAAAATTGGTCAAAAATTGTACACATATCAGTGGATGGATTAAGTCTCCCTTTAGTTACACAAAGCCACGGGTTTTCATTGTTCACCGCTACAACCTTTGACGTCCTATCAACCAATGATGTCATCAGTTGATAGGGAGGATGTTGGTCGCTTGCACAGTGACCTTGCCCGTCTCCATCAGCGCTGGGGTCACATTAGCCGAGCAATGGGGAGAAACTAAGGAAGAAGAGAAACACTAGAATACTAGTCAGTACCAATGTGCAAAGGTAAAGAATACATCACCTTGGGTGTCCCATGTGTGTAGATGTTGCTGCATTATGTAAAACTATTAGAATGGTTTTTGAACATTCAATAATGTCGATAATTTTAAAGGGTGCCTTGACTGAAAAAAGGTTGAGAAACAGTGTTCTAGAGAGATTAATATTATTTTCTCTCATCCTTTGTAGCCATCGTATATCTCAAGACAAATTTACTTTAAGGCAATAAAGAGCTTTATCAGCCTTTAAAGAAGCTCCCTACTGAGTATTAGTCCATCTACAACCACTGTAGCAACTTCTCCCAAAGGTGCCCCACTTAGTCTATAATATACCTTATCAAACCACGACTTTATAGGTGTGTTATTAAATAACTGATCCATCCTGAGAGGGAAGAGGTAAACATTGTCAAAAGATGACAGGGTTGGAAATTGTTGTCTTGCTCTCTTCTCATCTTCTTCTGTGGTGATGTCCTCCAGTCCTTTCATGAAGAAGGCCACCGGTCGGTGAGGGTAGACTCGTGCTGCTGATTCAATAGCACACAGTACCAGAGATGGTGGATCCATTCTGTCTGTGGTCTCCATAAATAAGATTCCATTTCCTTCTCTTAAAATTGAATTGGCACTGAAAAAACTTGGCATTCCATTAACATTGTCCGTGGTTACTATTTCCGAGTCATTCAAAATGAAGAAGTTCAAGATGTAATAGCCTTTTTGCTTAATAGAAGTCCTACTGATATAGCCCAAAGCTACTACCATCAAAAACATTGCAAATATTCTTATTTCTTTCAGCATGGCTGTAGAGTATAATTGGTGCTCTGTAACAGAAACAGACAGAATAATATACATTTTTAAGGATATGTTTAAGGTAATCATAAGAACTCTATGGGGCAACACTCAGTAAATTTAGCATTGCACTTAAAACAGTGTATTTATCAAGACAAAAATGTAGGAATTGGCTCTTCCTTAGTATAGGTCATCCTTTCTTATCCAATTAGTGAGTCACTGACCTGGCACTTTACTGGCTGCATTACCTGACATTCAGGGATTGATAAGTGAGCTTATGTTCTCAGTAAATTGGACTTAGGGGTAAAAGGTTAGTCCACCTAAACGTAGTGTTCAGTAGCTCAGTACAACTAAACTCTAGGTAAACCACTAAATATGGATGGCGTCTGCCTGTTCTCTCCCTCTTCAGTTGCTTCCTATTAAAAAAATAGATTCTGTGTAGCTGATATATATATAATGTGTATATATATATATATATATATATATATATATAAATTATACCGTGTATCTGAAATAAATAGCAGTACAATTGAATATTTTGGGCTGAAATATGGCCTCTGACTTCAAAATGTAATCCTCTTAACCACTTAACAACCACCCACCTGCATTGTACTGAGAATGGGCGGCTGCTGTAGGCAAAGTGACATACTGGTACGTCGCTGACTACTTCCGGGTTTAGGGCACTTGCATGCGTGCCCCCCCCCCCCCCACTGGCCGGCCTCCCACTGTGCTTGTACATAGCGGGAGCCTGTCAGCAAGTCCTGGCCAATAATTTTCCGGCCAGGACCTGCTGATCAGCTATGTGCAATCACAGCCTGAAGCTCTGTGTTGAAATTCAACACAGAGCTATGTACAGAGGGGGCGATCTGTCAGTTTCTCATCTCCGCAAAGCAGGGATAGGAAAGTGAGAGATGATTAGTAAAAAGCAGCACACTGTACACACATTACACATAGTAGACACATATTTAACCCACTGATCTCCCTAGATGTTTACTCCTTCCCAGCCAGTGTCTTAAGTACAGTGACAGTGTATGTTTTTAGCACTGATCACTAATAATGACACTGGTGATGTCAGTGGCGGTTATTCAGTTCCCCCCAGCATCAGTATCAGATTGTCTATTTGCACTATTGCAGTCCCCTTATAAGTCGTTGATCACCACCATTTGTAGTATTAAAAAGAAAATACCAGTAGATATACACACACCATAGTTTCTAGGTGCTATAACTTTCACACAGACCAATCAATATACACAATGGGATTTTTTATATCAAAAGCATGTAGCAGAATACATTATGAAGAAATTTGATTTTTTATTGGCTATGTTTGATAGCAAACAATGGAAAAACCCAATGGTGATAAAATACCACCAAAAGAAAGCTCTATTTTGCATGACTGCACAATTGGAAGCTAAAGTAGCAAAAGCAACAAAATGGCCTGGTCATGAAGGGGGAAAATCTTCCGGCGCTGAAGTGGTTAAAGTGGAATAAAATCTGTTCATGAAATCTTTAATCACTTCAGCCCGGAAGGATTTCCCCCCTTAGTGACCAGAGAACTTTTTGCGATATGGCACTGTGTCACTTTAACTGATAATTGCGCGGTCGTAAGACGTTGTCCCCAAACAAAATTTACGTCCTTTTTTTCCCACAAATAGAAATTTATTTTGGTGGTATATGATCACCGCTGTGGTTTTTATTATTTATAAACAAAGAGCGACAATTTTGAAAAAAAAAAAATTTTTTTTTTACTTTTTGCTATAATTTATATCCCCAAAAAAATCTAAAAAACAAATGTATTCATCAGTTTAGGCCGATATATATTCTTCTACATATTCTTGGTAAAAAAAATCACAATAGGTATATATTGATTGGGTTGCGCAAAAGTTATTGCGTCTACAAACTATGGGAATAGATTTATGGCCTTTATATTATTATAATTTTTTTTACTAGTAATGGCGGAGATCTTTTTTTAACGGGACTGCGACATTGCCGCCGACAGATCGGACACTTTTGACACTTTTTTGGGACCAATGACATTCATACAGTGATCAGAGATAAAAATAGCCACTGATTACTGTATGAATGTCACTGGCAGGGAAGGGGTTAAACTCTAGGGGGCGATCAAGGGGTTCCGTCAGCGTGTTCTAACTGTGTGGAGGCTGGGCTGGCAGGGACATGACAGATCTGACTGTTCCCGATCACTGGGAACAGTAGATCATTGTCATGTCCCCTGACAGAATGGGGATCTGCCGTGCTTACGGCAGATCCCCGTTCTGCCTCTGTAGAAGGTGATCGCGGGTCGCCAGCGGACATCGAGTGCGCCCGACCGGCGGGCACACTAATGCAGCGTGCATCGGGCATGAGCGTGTGCTGCCGGCGTGCATCCGCCTGCAACTGCACCTGCGCGAACCAACGTACCATGATGGCGGTTTGTGCAGGAGAGCCCGACCTGCGTAAAACGACGAGGGCTGGTCGGTAAGCAGTTAATATTTATGGCTGAATCCTTGTCAACTCCCTCTGTCCAGAATTGCCTCCCTTGGAAAAGGATACATTTTGTAATAGAATCCATACTATTTACATGTGGTGTTTAAAAAAAATCTTTTATGCGAAATAGGAGTCATCCCTGTCTCCAAGATTACCTCCCATTAAATTGATAGGGTTATTTTTTTGTTAATCCATATAATTTTCATACAGTGTCTGTCTAGAAAATGCAAACAGGCTCAAGAACCCATTAACATGCACCACCTTGATTTTTTCTTGGAAACAAATCATTTCTAATTTCTAGCTGCAATCTACTTGTTCTTTCCCTCAGAAAAATAGGTCTGGTTGAAGGATTACAAACTTAACAGCAAGACTGTCAAACTCTTTGGGTCTGTGGAAAATGAAGCCAATATATTGTTTGCAGATGCAATCTGCTTACTATCTCCCTCTGAAATCACAGCCATTTGCTGTGTAGGTTTGAAAAGTCTGGTCAATGTTTATATTTTCAGTTGTAGGCAAAAACCTACTTTGTTGGTCCATATGCAATATGAAAGCACAGCAATTGCAGCTTGTCCACACAGGCTTGATATGTGTAGTGCAAATCTCTAATTGTTCTCTGTATTCAGTCTTCAAAACAAGACACTAAAATTTTACTTCCAATGTGCTTGCTCTCTCCCTCAGAAATTGTAACCTATACAATAAAGGCTTCAAATGTGTGGTGCAAAACTGTGATTTTTTTTTTTCTTTTAAATTTGAAGCTAGTTTAGTTGCTCAGAAATTGCAGCCTGGTCATATAGGCTTAATATATGTGGTACAAATCTATAACCTCTTTCCATCTTTATGCTCCAACACAAAACACAATATTTTAAATTCTACATGCAGTTTGCTTCCTTCAAAAACTGTTGGCCAATAAAGGCTTCAAAAGTGTAATTTAAATCTGTGCATTTTTTCTTTGAAATTTGAAACAAATAATTTTTTTGAATGCAATATACCCACTCAGTTCCTAAGAAAATGCAGCCTGTTCTAAGCTGTGCTGCACAGCTTTACAGTATTTCACTTGTTAGTCTCTGAATTAAGGCACACATTTTTATTTCTAGATGTGATATGCCCACTGAATTAATCTGAAATTGCAGCCTGTTCATATAGGCTTAATATCAATGGTGCAAATCTGTAACATTTTTCCATCTTCACATTCATTTTTTATTTCCAGATGAATTATGTTTGTTCTCTTCCCCAGAAATTGGAGCCTATCCAAGAAGGGCTTAAAGGTATGCTATAAACCTGTAAATTTGTTTGGTCAAACCTAAAAAATAGACCAACTGTATTTTTTTTTTTAATCTGCCTGCTCTCTGCCTAAGACTATCAAAAAGGTTTAAAAAAATTTGCTGCAAATATGTATACTGTTGTTTCTTTAGCCCCTTTTACCAGCCAGTTGGAACTGAGGGCTGGTAGATGTAGATTTTAAATACCTGAATGTCAACTGAATGTGTGTGCAAATTTGTAGAGTGGACAATGGTCTTTGATATGGAAAATTATTTGGGTTGCCCGTTTACCTCTATAGCCCAAACGTCCGACCTGTAAACCCAGGATTGCCATATGGTCATCAGGTGAAACAGAGGGAGACCAGCGAATGTCCATTTGCTGATCTGCCCCCCAGTGAATGAACACAAAGTGCCATGTATTAAATTATTATTATTATTATTATACATGATTTATATAGCGCCAACAGTTTACGCAGCGTTTTACAATGTAGAGGGGGACAGTACAATTACAATACAGTTCAATACAGAAGGGACAAGAGGGCCCTGCTCGAAGAGCTTACATTCTAAGGGAGGGGGTGGTGGTACAAAAGGTAATAGCTGCGGGGGATAGGTTGATGGGGGTGGCTCAGGTACAGTTCTTAGGTGGGTGAGGGATAGGCTTCCCTGAATAAATGAGTTTTCAGAGATCTCCTAAAGGTGAACAGGTTAGGGGCTGATCAGACATACCAGAGCAGGGAGTTCCAGAGGATGGGAGAGGCTCTGGAGAAGTCCTGAAGGCGAGCATGGGAGGAGGTAATAAGGGAGCTAGAGAGCAGGAGGTCCTGGGTTCAGTTGTCACTTTTCCTGGCTGCTGTGGCAGAGGAAGAAGTTACCAGAGCTTGAGCTGTGCTCCATTAGCTTCTGTGGAAAGCAGGGGAGAAAGCAGGGAAGACATCAGGGGGTCACAAAATTCCCTGATGTTTCAGTAAAGACAAGCTGTCATAGCAAAATGCATGTCACATAGCAATAATGTGAATTACACATGTAGACCAGGGAGCACAGGGGGATACCTTTCGCATGGAGCATGCTTATCAATGCCCAGAACTAGGCGGAGACTGCGGTCATGTGAAGAAGCTAGCATTAAGGCAGTTCCCTGACTGAGATGAGCCTTCATTGTGTGTGCAGTAATAAAATACAGAGTTCCTCTGAAAAGTGCTGCCCCATGTCACTACACACTAAATTGTATTTTGCTTTAGGAGGGATGTGCTGAGCCTTTGTGCGCTCCACCATTCCAGAGTACCTCCGTTATCTCACCCCTAATAACAGAATGGGGTCATGCCCTGCACCTACAATAGCGTGGAGCTCATGTGTACATTCACTAACTCCTTCACTTCGGAACCCATGTGACCAGGCCATAGATCTCTGTAACGCGTGTTCAGATCCAGTTGCTATTGGATACCGACTGCTAGGGAGGGAGCCGTAATATCAACCCCTCTCACTACCAGGTAACCTGTCACCTGTCACCTTTATAAGTAGCAGTAGATACAATGGACATGGTAAACAGAATAAGGAGATAGAAGACAATCTCTCAGTTACAATATTCGGAAGATAAGGCATCATTTGTCTTCTAATTTGTCCCCTAATAACAGAATGGGGTCATGCCCTGCACCTACAATAGCGTGGAGCTCATGTGTACATTCACTAACTCCTTCACTTCGGAACCCATTTGTCTTCTAATTTGTCCCCTAATAACAGAATGGGGTCATGCCCTGCACCTACAATAGCGTGGAGCTCATGTGTACATTCACTAACTCCTTCACTTCGGAACCCATGTGACCAGGCCATAGATCTCTGTAACGCGTGTTCAGATCCAGTTGCTATTGGATACCGACTGCTAGGGAGGGAGCCGTAATATCAACCCCTCTCACTACCAGGTAACCTGTCAACTTTCCAGGTACCAACAACTGGTTGCTTGGTGTCTTGTACTTGGTTACTCTTAGCAACTACACTCTTCTTTGTCTTGCTGAGTTAACTATACATGTATCTGTGCTTTATTCATTAAAGATTAATCGCTGGTATTTTAAATGCATATTCTCTGTAACGCGTGTTCAGATCCAGTTGCTATTGGATACCGACTGCTAGGGAGGGAGCCGTAATATCAACCCCTCTCACTACCAGGTAACCTGTCACCTGTCACCTTTATAAGTAGCAGTAGATACAATGGACATGGTAAACAGAATAAGGAGATAGAAGACAATCTCTCAGTTACAATATTCGGAAGATAAGTAGCAGTAGATACAATGGACATGGTAAACAGAATAAGGAGATAGAAGGAGATAGAAGACAATCTCTCAGTTACAATATTCGGAAGATAAGGCAGCATTTGTCTTCTACAAGTGCACAATTAGTTTTGTAACAGTAACAACTTAACAGAACGAGAAAAACATCTGTGCAGTAAATGTCGAGAAGATAACAACATGAAGTTATCTAGAAGTCAAGAACCCAGAGGAGAAGGGAGCCAACTATTCGGAACAGCATTTATTGCGAGTATTCAAATAACAAAGAAGTAAGAGAAAATAAGAGAGGGGGAAAAGTATGAGATTAGGAAGAAGAAGTAGGGTGTAGCGAACCTCCGGATATCAAGAACTTCCCAGGATATGACCAGAGTAGAGTGGGGCCTTCACATAGAGAGCCCATGAATACCATATTGCTTCAAATCTAGCTGTTTTATCTAGGAGTTTTGCCACCAGGAGTTTCTGGGCCATGATCCAGGAAACACTTCCTCCATGTTGTGAGGAGGGAGACCATGGTGCTCTTCCAAGCCCTTGCCAAAGTAATCTCGACTCCTATTAGCATAAAATTCAGAAGAAGCTGTTTGCGTTTTGGTAGCCCTGACACTTTTTGGAGGAGGAGTGCTATTTCAGGGGAGTGCGGGATATCATAGCCTAGTACTGTCTCGGCCATGCGGAAGAATCTAATCTAAAATGTCCTACTGCAAAGACATGTCCACCAAATATGTGACATGGTGCCAATGAGCCTGCAGCCTCGGAAACATAGAGGGGAGGAGTCTGTATATATTTGAGCTAGACGTAATGGTGTATAGTACCATCTCATCAGTATCTTGATATTGGCTTCTATCAGTGTAATGTTCATTAAGCCTTTTTGTGCATATTGGACTGCGTGGAACCAGGTTTCTGAATTCATCTGGAAATTTAGGTCATTTTCCCAAGCCTCGGCATAGGCTGGTTTGTCCGTTTTCTTTGCCACCATATATAATGGATATGCCTCCCCTTTGGATTGTGGCTTCCGTGCACCATGTCTCATGACTAGTTGGCCTTGGGGGTTTTGTCCTGTCTATCCAGAGTCTATGCAGAAAATGAGAAATTTGTGAGAACCTAAAGTTTTCTACTTCTGGCATTTCAAGTCTAGATATGCAGTAGGTTTTAGAAATCGGACCTTGTTTGAAGAAGTGTCCAATTCTAAAAAAGGTCCTTATTGAGCCACCACCTGAAGGCTTGTATATTTAGCCCTGGAGGGAAGGCCGGATTGTTGAACATATGAGATAACAGTTTAATTATTGACGTCAGGGTTCCCTTCTTGTATAGTTTGTCTGCTAGGGCCTTGGAGTGCGAGAGGGTTGGGGCCAGGATGGCCGGGCGTGTATCTGGTGGACTCCGCAGGAGGAAATCAATTGTGTGGTTGGGAATCGCATGTCGCTCCATGGCGACCCAATCTGTTTTGGGTCCCCATGAGTAGACTATTGAAATTTGTGCAAGCTGGGCTGCTTGATAATAAGACCTTAGGCAGGGTAATCCCAGGCCTCCCTGTGACTTTAGGCGGATAAGGGTTTCCCTGTGACATCTATGTTCTCTCTTCCCCCAGACACAAGAGATGATTTGGGATTACACCTTTCGAAGATGACCTTTGTTAAGTGGAATTGGGAGGGACCTAAATAGATACAAAATTTGCGGCAATATGTTAATTTTATTCAAGTTTATTTTCCCTATCCAGGACAAACTCGAGTTCGACCAAGATTTTAAATCCTCCGCAATGCTCTTAAACATGGAGACGTAGTTTGGTTAGTTTAATGCCTAGGTAAGGGAGTGATTGTGAAGACCAAGCAAATGGAAAGTGTGCTTTCAGTTGTTCGACTGTTGATTCCTGGACTGAAATGTTCAGTGCCAATGATTTAGTGGTATTGACCGTAAGGCCCGAGACAGTTCCGAACTCTTTTAATAGCTGAAGGATATTGGGCGCCGTGATCAGGGGATTTGTTATAAAAAGGAGGAGAACATCCGCAAAAAGGACGCATTTGTGTTCTTGGGAGCCACAGCTGACTCCCCTGATGACTGGGTGCGTTCTGATTGCTATCACTAGGGTTTCTATCGCTATCACAAAAATGATAGGGGAGAGGAGGCGGCCCTGCCTAGTTCCCTGCGAGATGAAGAGGGTTTTGGAGTATTGCCCCATTAGGAGAACTGTTAAGATTAGTGTAGAGAGCTGTCAGGGAGGTAATAAAGTGGGAACCAAATCCCCATCTCTTTAGAATTTCAAAAAGTTAGGGCCAAGAGACCTTGTCAAAGGCCTTGTGGAGGTCAATAGAAAGTAAAAACCCTTCTTGTGAGAGGCCCAGTGCGATTTTAGTAGGGAGATAATATTTATTGCCCTCCTTACCTGGTCCAGACCCTTTCTCCCCGGAATGAACCCCACCTGGTCTTTATGGATATATCGAGAGATAAACTTTGACAGTCTATTTGCAAGAATTTTAGTCATTAATTTGATGTCATTGTTTACTAGAGAGATCGGGCGGTAATTTGAGATATCGCTCTGATCTTTCCCCGGCTTGGGGATGACCGAGATGAAAGCAGCATTTTGTTCTTTATCCAGGGGGGTTCCCTCTCGGGCAGCATTGAAAAACCAAGCCAGGTAGGAGGCAACAATAGGGCCAAACTTTTTATAAAAGGCAGTTGAAAAGCCATCTGGGCCCAGAGCGGAACCCGATTTAGAGTTTTTAATTGCTTCTAGAATTTCAGGGACGCTGTACGGAGCTTCCATTAGATTTCTATGTTCCTTAGCTAATTTCGGGAGGGGGAGATCTTGTAGGCAAAGGTCCAGTTTGTTTGAGGGTGCGGGATTTGTCCTCCCTTTATAAAACGCGTTGTAAAAATAATGGAATTCTGTCATAATTTTGTCTGGATTTTGGGTGAGATCCCCTGCCTTGGTGTGTATTTTCAGGAAGGCCGTAGGGCGGTGTTTGGGCGATAAGGTTTGGGCAAGCTTTGTGCCGATCCTATCTTTTTGCATATAAAATTTGGCTCCCAACCAGCGCAGATATTTCTCTGCATTGGTCGTGAGGGCGAGGTGGAGATTAACCTTGGCAGTATCTAGTTGTGACAATGTTCAGGTGTCTGGAGGCGTTTATGGAGCTTGCTAGCCTGATGGAATTTTTCAGTCAATGAGAGGATGTCAGCAGCATGTTCCCTTTTTACTTTGGAAGCAAACTGAATAAAGTGTCCCCTCATGACTGCCTTAAAGGCCGTCCAAAGTGCGGAGGGAGACACCGACCCATCGTCATTGGTGTTGAAGTAGTCTACCATGAGTTTGGTAAAATGTTCACAGTGTGATGGATTATTAAGGAGCTCTTCATTCAACCGCCATTTAAAGGGTTTTGTTGGGGCCCAGGAGACATTTAGGGATAGTGTGACGATTGAGTGATCGGATATAGGTGATGCTAATATACTAGAAGAGATTGCTTTGTTAGTGGATTTAGCCTGGATAAAGATGTGGTCAATTCTTGAGTATGGTGTGGGATCGAGTAGTGCGTGTAGTCTTTTGAGTGTCTATTAAGTTCCCTCTATATATCTATCAATCCCAACGAGTTCAGCTTTCTCACTATGCGGAGGCTTTGTTTGGGGGGCCGTTTTTGAGTAGGATGTAGAGCGTTTGCCTTATCCATTGAGATGTCGAAAGGCGTGTTAGTATCCCCTCCCAAGATTACAGTACCCTTCAGATAAGGGGCCAGATGAGTCAGCATGCAGTCGAAAAATTTACCTTGCAGCCTATTTGGAGCGTAATAAGATACTAAAGTAAGCATTTCTCCTTTCAGGGTGCCACTGACCAGCAGATAGCTGCCATCAGTGTCTCTGATAATGTCGGTGGGAGAAAGGTTTGCTCGTCTAGAGAGGCATATTGCAACGCCTTTAGTTTTATTGTGGGCACTAGAAAGATAGAAGTGCGAGGACGCTTTGTGGAGGAACTTTGGGTTGTAAGTGGAGGGAAAATGAGTCTCCTGCAAGAGTAGGACGTCTGCTTTGGTAAAGTTGGAACAGTTTCTTCCTTTTAAGGGGGAAGTTCATTCCTTGTGTATTGTGCGATATAATGTCCAACACAGTGGACTTGTGTGGGTTGTCATCCATAACTAGGTGTGAGGTGGAAATGCCGACTACAGAGGGACTTACCCCGTCCTGAGATCAAATGCATAACCATGGTCCTTCTGGATTTAGCACGGAAGGCAAGTTTACAAGATCCTGGGATCAGGTTTACCCGGAAGTTCGCTAGAGGTCGAAAAGTGGAGGTTAAAGAGATGCTAGAGGGGAGAAGAAGGTTATGAAAGAGAATGTTAGGAACAAGTAGTAGAAGAGAAACAAAATTAACATACATTGACATTAGCCTGGATGGTCTGAGGGCCCGTCTGGAGGTGGACCAGCCTCCCTCCAAGACAGTCACAGCAGGTCATAAAAACTTTTTGTTAGGCGTGGGTGTCATTTGCCCCTGAGAGGGATCAATACTGGCTCTTAGAGGTAGAATAAGGCCCATGGGTACCGCTGCCGCCGCCACCCCGCCCTGTGTGAACAGATATTCAAACAATGATGAAGACAAAAAGAGTAATTTTTCCACTTGGAGTCTCACTTAGGATTATCCTGAGACAGCGAGTGGTTGAGGGTAATGACCCCAAACCAATGCAATTAGTTAATAGGGGCGGGAGCCCAGATCAAATTGTGGAAAGCTGACTCAGAATTAAAGCAAGGTCATGTTAAACCCGACCCAAGAACAGTAATGTCAGTGCATAAAGTTCAGGAGAGCCTGAGTGGGCCTCTTCCCTTCGGGGGAAGATTGCAGTGACGGGGTTCCATTCGGTAGTCAGGCGAGCCGGTAAGAACCAAGCTTAAAACTGTTTTTTAGGAACAACCTGGGAAGTAACTGGCCAATGGCCAACAAGGTAGAAAAACCTAACAGTCCCGCCAGGGTAGTCCATTACTGGGGAGGTGCAGGTTTCTTGAGGAGGAGGTAACAAAGGCACTTAATAAAAATTTCACGGTGGTTAAGCCTCCTTGGGCCTCTTCATTTGCTCCTTCTGCCAGGCTGGCATAAGTGGGCTATGGGGAGAGGGCCTTTTTGTTCAGACATGACCCTTTCCAGTTGAGGAGGGAGGGGGATCGTGAGAAATCAGGCCCAGGTGGAGTAAAAGTTTTTCTCCATCCAGGATCGTGGAAAATCCGTACGGTTTGTTTTTGTAAGAGAAATTGAGTCTCAGAGGAAATGACCAGCGGTATGTTATTTCTTTCTGGATCAGGATTTGGATTAGGGGTTTCAGGGCCCTCCTTTTTTGAACCGCGTAGGACGAGAGGTCAGCGAACAGTTGGATACTATGTCCTTGTATTTGTAGATTGTCTGCACTTCGTGCCTTTTTCATCACTTCTTCCTTCACAGAATAGTAGTGAGGCTTTACAATCACGTACCGTGGCAGGCCATCAGCTCTGAGGGGTTGGAGAGCTCTGTGGGCCCTATCTAGCTCCAGGAGGTGTGCCGGCACATCAGGAATTAAGTCTTTGGTCAACTAAGTCACCGCTGGGTGGATATCTTTGATTGATTCTGGGAGGCCTCTGATTCTTAATTTGTAACGTATCAAACCATTTTTCAGATTATCGATCTTTGAGATAGCCATGTCGAGTTGGTCTTGTAAATCTTGGATCCTGTCTGAGTTTTGGTTAATCCTGGCTATCGATTGGTCAGATTTCTTTTCTGTGGTTTCGAACCTGTTGCCTATGTGCTGCAGATCAGCCTGTATTGCTGCTGTGATCTGCGCTGCATTCTGTGCTAGGCCCTTGGCAAGCATGTCTGAGAATGCTGACATTAAGGTTGTCAAGTCCGTGGGTAGAGGGGATGGTGAATGTGCCCCTTGCAGGTGTATATCTGGGGTGGATAAAATGTCACTTTGTGGAGAAAGATTGTATTGTCCCATTGACCTCAATATCAGTGATTCTGTGGAGGCTAGTGATATCTCCCCCTGCTGTGTATGTATGTTAACTCCAGGAGAGATGTCCGGGCCAGGGGGTCTCTGCTCTGTGGTCTCCCCCTTGGTATCCATCTCCTCTCCTTCCTCCGGGAGCAGGCCGCAAAGCGAGGCAGGTGCGGCCGCCATCTTGGAATGGCCGGGTGAGGTGAGGCTACGCTGAGGAGACGAATGAGGTTCCTCCTCGCCGATCTGGATGTCCAGGTGTTCCCCTAGCTTGGGGGCTCAGCTGCAGTGCTGTGTGAGGCTCCGGGTGGCTGTGAGCGGGCAGAGTGCGCGGCGGTGAAGCGGAGTGTCGGGACTATGCGGCCATCTTAGTCGGGTCTGTGCATGAGCCTGAATTCCGAAAATTCATTAAACTAATTTAACTAGTTTAACTAAAGGAAATTATTTAAATAATGAATTGAAACACATTTTTTCATTCTGTTCATGTCTAAATTAAATATACTATCAGTATATGTCTACCACTTTGATTACACTGTTATCATATGCTGTAATAATTTTTCAACTTTCTTATACCAAACCTTCCAATAAAACTTTTTGTAAACAAAAAAAAAAAAAAAAGATACTATCAGTGAGACTGCACAAATGCCAGTGCATATGTTGCAGTGCTTATATTAATCTATAGGTAGAATGAGGAAGGACACTAATTACTGGAAAAAGTTATTTCTTTCCATAATACCCATTTGCCTATACCTGGGCACAGAAATATAGCTCAAATTTCGACTCATTAATGCTGAATTGGCTAAAATTTAAGTCCTAGAAGGCCATCAAAACTGTTAGGACCAGGATCACCTACTAGTAGCAGGGCGGTAGTAGAGCGGAAGGTTGTAGTTCTGGTGTTCATCAGCGGGCACCTAGTAGAGGAGGGACTAAATACCCTCCCAACAGCCAGCTGTTGAGACACAGTGGCTCCCAGAGTGGAAGGTTGTAGTTTTGGTGTCTAACAGAGGTTGGTAGCAGCCCGCAGATCTTAGTAATCAGTCTTTACCTGATGTTGGCTGCTAGTAAATACCCTCCCAACAGCCATCTGTCAGGACCTGGATCACCAGCTGGGGGCATCATGGTCCCCAGAGTTAAAGGTCGTAGTCCCAGTGTCAACCAGATTTTGTCTCCCAGCAGCCCGCAGATCCCAGTAATCAGGCTTCACCTGATGCTGGATGCTAGTAGGGGAGGTACTAAATACCCCTCCTCCAGGATGGTATTTAGCCCCTCCTCTACTAGTCCCTCTTGCTGATAGCCAGATTCATGCTTGCTAAGTTATCCTGAGTTTAATTCCTGCTTGATCTTGCTCCCGCCCTGCATCCTGTACTCTTCTGTCTCATATATGTTCCTTTTGTTTCTGATTCAAGTCCTGGTTCCCCCTTACTGACTGTTCCTTGCACCTTCAGTTTACCCTGTTGATCCATGCTTCCCTTTTGTCTGTATGTATTGTATAGTAGTTAGTCACCTACTTAGGTTTTCTGTCACTTAGTTTGTTAGTCACTTGGCTTTTGATTCTCTATATTTTCATGTATGCTCTGTATTCCGTTTGCTGGTGTTTGAATATATTTTGTTTCACTGTAAATAAATCGTACTTGACCACTTGCCGACCAGCCGTCGTTGTTTGACGGCAGCAGGTCGGCTCTATTGTGCAAATCGCCGTAGCTGTACAGTGGCGCTTTAAGAGACTGTACGGGCGCGCGCGATTGCTCCTCACAGAGCCAGAACGGGAAACTGTTGATGTAAACAAACAGATCCCCATTCTGACAGAGAAGTGGAGAGAGATCTGTTGTTCCCAGTGATTGGGACAGCGCTCTCTCTCTACCCCCGTCACTACACTCCCCCCACAGTTAGAAACACCTCCCTAGGGAACACTTAACCTCTTGATCGCCCCCTAGTGTTAAACCCTTTCCCTGCCCCTTCCCTGCCAGTGACATTTATACAGTAATCAGTGGCTATTTTTAGCTCTGATCGCTGTATAAATGTCATTGGACACAAAAAAGTGTCAAAAGTGTCCGATCTGTCCGCCGCAATGGTGCAGTCCCGATAAAAATCACAGATTACCGTCATTACTAGTAAAAAAAAATAATGATAATAAAAATTCCATAAATCTATTCCCATAGTTTGTAGATGCAATGACTTTTGCAGAACCCAATCAATATACGCCTATTGCGATTTTTCTTTACCAAAAATATGTAGAAGAATATATATCTGCCTAAACTGAGGGATACATATTTTTTTTGTCCGATCGTTATGCCTTGGATGCCTTGGTGCTCTCTAATTGCATCGAGGGATATTAGCAGAGAAGGTGTTTGATTTTGTTCGGCCCAATGAAGTATATCTATGAACCTTCTTGTACCATCTGATGCTTGTCTAGATGGTATGAACCCCACCTGGTCCGGATGTATAAGGGCAGGAATATGTTTGGCTATTCTGTTAGCTAAAAGTTTTGTGTATAGTTTGATGTCTGCATTGAGGAGTAAGATTGGGCGATAATTAGCTGGGTCATGGGTGGGTTTTCCTGATTTTTGTATTGTTATGATTATGGCTTCTAGGTTTTCTGGTGGTATATCTCCTGTTGCTAGAAATTCATTAAAGAGAAGAGTTAGGTTGGGAGCTAAATGGTCTGAGAATGTTTTATAATATTCATTGATGAACCCATCCGGACCAGGGGCTTTGTGTGGAGGGAGAGATTTTATTCCCTCTTGTATCTCTTTTATTGAGAATGGGGAATTGAGGGCGTCTAGCTGTTCGGGGGATAATTTTGGTAAGTTTAGGTTATTTAGAAAATTCTTGATTAGCTGTTGTGTGGGCTGCGGTTCAATTGGGGATTGCGCCAGGTTGTAGAGCTTGGCATAGAAGGAACTAAAACAATCTGCTATCTCTTTGGGGTTACTTAGCCTTTTGTTTTGTTCATTTATGAGAAAAGGGATTTTCTATTGGGCTTCTCTACGCTTATATTGTTGGGCTAGATGTTTTCCCCCCTTATTTCCCTGGGAGTACCATGTAAGGCGTAATCGCCTGAGGTAATGGTCATGGGTTTTTCGGAGGAAAGTGCTGAGGTCATTCCTTAATTTGTTGAGTTCATCTGTTCTTAATTGGGAGGGTGTCTGTTTATTGGTCATTTCTATGGCTTTGATCTGTGCCAGTAAGGAGTCTACATATTGGTGCCTATTCTTTTTCTCCTGGGCTCCTAGCTTCAGCAGAATTCCCCTCAGTACAGATTTGTGGGCGTTCCAAAGGGTGGCGTGTTTGTTAACAGAATTATTATTAGATGCGAAGAAATTCAAGATTTCGGATTGGACCTGTTCCCTAGTCTCCTTGGTCAAGAGAAGTGAGGGGTTTAAACGCCATCTTGTGACTCTGGGAGAAGACCGAGATAGAGCTATAGTGATGGCTACAGAGTCATGGTCAGACCATTTTATTAGGCCTATGCGTGAGTTGGTGATCTTTTGTAGTAGGACTTTGGAGGTAAGGAACAGGTCAATCCTTGAATATGACTTCTGAGCTTGAGAAAAGAATGAGTAGTCTCTCTCTGTGCCATGTTGACATCTCCAGGGGTCACACCAGTCCTCTAGGGAAACAAAATTTGCTAGGGCAGTCGATTTTCTCTTTTTGGAGTTGGAGGTGTCTAGTTGGGGGTCAATTATATCATTAAAATCCCCACAAAGTATTATTTGGTCTTTGGGGAAGAATTGTAGTTTACGTAGGAGTTTATTGTAAAAAAGTTTTTGGTGTGTGTTGGGGGCGTATATGTTTACAATGATTAGGGGGTGGTTGTTGAAAGTGGCTACTAGTATTAGGAATCTCCCGTTGGGGTCTGCTTCTACACTCCGGAGGGAGAATGCTATTGATGATCTAATAGCAATCATAACCCCTCTGGCTTTCTTATCTGCGGTGGCTTGAAATTGGTGTGGGAAAAGTTTGTGTGTGCAGGCAGGGTGATTTTGCCTCATGAAGTGCATCTCTTGGACACACAATATATCCGTTTTGTGAGATATAGCTTCTCTCCATAGTAGGGATCTCTTAAAAGGACTATTAAGTCCCTTTGCATTCAAAGACAATATCGATATGGACATCGTGTGTCCCCTGGGGGTTTGTTGTGGCAGCCGAGAGGACTCTACTATCACAGAGCTTTGGGTAGTAAAGAAAAAGAAATGAGAACAGTTCGGTGAACAGTTCGGTGTGGCACGGGGTGAGTGTGCGGGTTCGAGGGAGTTCCCTAAGGCGGGTCCTCTTCCGCACTTTCCTCCCGAGTCAAAGCTAGAGTCAGCCCACTATTCGGTGGGTCTGCGATAATCTTATTCGATAACCTAAGGTTTCAGGTCGGTAGGTGCTGAGCTGTGTATTTCTAACAATGGTTTAAGAAACAGCTTAACCAGTAAATGAGATAGACAGCTATAAAAATTGTAAACTGTAAATGTATATCAATTTATAAACCAAGAGTGTGCTTGGCACACAGGATAATGTGGGACGGCTGGGGTAACAGAAACAGAAGACCACCCGCTCCTCCATCAGGAACAAAGGATTTCACATAGACTATGTCCAGCCTTAATAATGAGTACAAACTTTAAAGGCATGTATATTTGTGGAGGGTTAATCTCCACTGTGTCGATGGGGCTCCCATGTGTTAGGGATCCTGGCTGAGGGTCTGGTATTTGGAGTCACTGGGGGGGTTCGTGTGAGCAGCCCCCAATTATGCAGTAGCTTTATCCCTTCTTTTGGTGTCATTATAGTGGTGTTTTGGTTGCGGAATGTCACAGTTTGACGGGATATCCCCATTTGTAAGGTAATTGGCTCAAACGCTTTTCTGGCTTGTGCTGTTGCCGCCGAGATATCATTGAAAAGTTTTACCTTCTCAAAGGGTGCTGGTAGTGTGCGGTGTGATCTTGCAGCTCTCATGATGTCATCCTTTATATGAAAAAAGTGCACTCTTGCTAGAATATCTCTGGGGGTGCCTGTGAGCTCTGTCTATGAGGATATCTCTGGTGTGCAATTCCGGTATGAGTTTGTGGAACAGTTGGTGTATGTAGGGGACAATCCCAGGGGTGTCTAGGGACTCTGGGACCCCCCTTAATTTTATGTTGTTCCTTCTTGACCTATCCTCTAAATCTGCGACTTTGAGTCGCAGCGAGTGAATTGTATCCGCCTGCTCATCTTGAATGTCAACCATTGTATTATGTGCTTTGGTCGATTCCGTAAGGTGTTCAATGTGATCTAGTCTGTCCTCTGCTGAATTTATTCTGTCATGCATTTGATTGACAGATATTCTCAGCTCTTTGTGTAAATCAGACTGTAGGGAGAGGAGCATGGCTTTCATGGAGTGCTCCGTTGCAGGGCCGTCTGAAGTGGGGAAGGCCGCTAGTGTATTGGTTAGGCCTGCTTCGTTTGTGGGACTACAAGCGCCATGTTGCTTCTTAATCGGCAGCTGCTTGTCAGGGGAATGAGCGAGCGTGTCAGCCATTCTCTTACCTCTGTCTCCCAGTGGGGAGGATGATTCAGGTTGGAATGCTGCAGGGAGCTCCATAGGCTCTGGGATCAGTGTGCTGTCAGGTGGCGGTTCAGCACTCGCCGCTGCTGCTCCGGGCCCGCGGCCGGCGCCATTTTGGGATCCCTGGTGTCCTGGCTTCATATATAAATCTAGGAGTCTCCTGGAGCCTTGTCCCAGATTCTTCCTTCTAGTCATGCTCCGCGCGGCTCCCTCACTCTTTCCCCTCGTTTTGGGGTCTGGATTGCTGGTGCTGGTGGCTGGATCAGCAAGAAAGCTTGATGGAGGAGCGGAGCTGAGTGATTAGGCGACCATCTTCGGCAGCGGCCAAACCACGCCCCCGATACATATTTTTTTTATATATTTTTTTGGGGATATTTATTATAGCAAAAAGTAAAAAAAATGTTTTTCTTTTTAAAATTGTCGCTTTTTGTTTGTTTATAGCTGAAGTGGTTAAAAAATACACAGACCTGGTTATTGCTGTTGCAGTATGCCTACATTTGGTATCCCTTGCAGCACCCAGCTCAATTTTTTTTTTACTTTTGTCCAGATGGGTGAAAAATAATTGGCTGGACAGCGACTTCATCCTAGCAGGTGCAGTCACTGTTCAGCCGCGTCAGTTTTCCCTTCCTGAGTTTTTTCTAAAAATCCTTTTACGAACATTATGAATGTGAGAAATGATATCCCACAGATATGCTGTGTTGCTCTTCCCTGTGTTGTTTTATGGCGTGTCTATTAAGATTAAATGTTTAATGGACTTTCTGTCCTGTCCCACTTTATTGCCTGTAACTTGTGTTCTCCTTTCTGGAAGCCTATTTTTTTTTAAACTATAAAACAGGATTATGGGCTCCATTCCTGAAGCGTTACCTATCACTTTAAGAAATGCAGTAAAATACCACTTAGTGTTTTTTTTTTTTAAATGTTGGCATTCACGAAAAAATGCTTCTAAAATATTGCATGCGGTATTTTTATGAAATATGCGGTACCACCCGGCTCTCTTACCCTGTGTTGGAGATAATAGGGGACTCTATAGTGCAGGCTACGTGCCCAGGGATGCCAGATGAGGTCGGCGGCAGGAGGGATTGATGAGGTGTCCATGGTGTCATGGGGCGATCGGTGTGCTCCTGTCTTCTGCAGCTACAGGAGGAGCTGACAGCCCTCAGGAGCTTGGAGGATCGGACTTGGCGGCTGGTGGGTCAGTCTCTCGGTCCTCGGCCATGCGTCTCCTCCCTCCTCGGCCAATGGGACTGCTTCTTCTTTCGGACAATCGGGAAACGGGTCTCAAGACCAGCTTCCTGATTGGCCGGGAGGACGGTCAGTGTGAGAATAGCGAATATTCGTTCGCTACCGTCACACAACTGGGTGGGCTTCGGCGCAATGCTCTGCCCCCCCGAGCCCACCCTATTTTGAAGCCTATTAGAGCCTCTGACTATAATCACATGCTCCAACCCCCCCCCCCCCCATTGGAATCCATAGTCCAGCACCCTGTACATAGATTAGGGGGCCGGTTGCATGGACAGGGGCGTGGCACCCGTGCGCCCCTAATGGATGGGCCGTCACAGCCTGTCAGTTTTTATTGCTAATAAATGGTAAAATGGTTTAACCACTTGACCTCCGGAAGATTTACCCCCCTTTTGATCAGGCCATTTTTTGCGATATGCCACTGCGTTACTTTAAACACTTGCTTACTGGGCACTTAAACCCCCACGGTCACACTTTGAATGACAATTGCGCGGTCATGCTACACTGTACCCATATGAAACTTTTATCATTTTTTTGCATAAATAGAGCTTTCTTTTAGTGGTATTTAATCACCACTGGGGTTTTTATTTTTTGCTAAACAAACAAAAAAAGACTCAAAATTTTGAAAAAAAACCCCAAAAAAATATTTTTTAAGTTTTCATTATAACATTTACAGGTGGTTTTTCTCCTTCACTGATGTGCACTGATGAGGCTGCACTGATGGGCACTGATAGGCAACACTGAAGGGCAGTGATTGGTAGCATTGACAGGCCTAATTGGCATTGATAGGTGGCACTGGTAGGTGGCACTAGTGGGCACTGCTTAGCAGTGATGATATGTACTGGTAGGTGGCACTGGTGGGCACTGCTTAGCAGCAGTGGGTCTGGAGTGTGCAGGACAGATGACCCATTTACTCCAGATGGTAATCTGCTTCTTTTTTTTTCTCCTCACGCTAATACCTGTTAGCAGCTGTTTACATCATGTGATCAACTGTCATTGGCTGACAGCTGATCACATGGTAAGGGGTCGGGAGAGGCCCCTTACTCTTATCTGTGATAAGCCGAGTCTCATTGACTGATCACAAAGCGAGCCCCGCGCCCCGCAGGCAGCTTATGCACGGGAGGACGTTCATGGACTCCCAGCCATTTAGGCACACGTTATAGCCGTCTTTCGACTATGGCGTGGGCGGCAAGAGGTTAACTGACAATTGCATGGTTTTGTGACACTGTACCCAAATAAAATGTATGCCCTTTTTTCCCCACAAATAGAGCTTTCTTTTGGAAACTGCCTTACTTTAACTGACAATTGCGTGGTGTTGTGGCACTGTACCCAGATAAAATTTGTCTTTTTTTTCCCCACAAATAGAGCTTTCTTTTGGTGGTATTTGATCACTTCTGCGGTTTTTATTTTTTGCGCTATAAACAAAAAAAATGACCAAAAATTTTGAAAAAAAAAATATATATTTTTTTGCTTTCTGCTATAAACATATCCAATAAAAAAATTAGTTTTTGTTTATCAATTTAGGCCGATATGTATTCTGCTACATATTTTTGGTAAAAAAAATCACCAATAAGCGTATATTGATTGGTTTGCAGAAAAGTTATAGCGTCTACAAACTATGGGATAGATTTGTGGAATCGTTATTTATTTATTTTTACTAGTAATGGCGGCAATCAGCGACTAGTGGTACTGCGATATTGTGGTGGACAAATTAGACACTAACTGACACTTTCGACACTCTTTGGGGACCAGTGATACTAATACAGGGATCAGTGCTAAAAATATGCACTGTCACCGTACTAATGACACTGGCAGGGAAGGGGTTAACATCAGGGGCTAACAACTGTGTGCCTAGCCAGTGTTTTATTGTAGTGGGGGAGCTGCTTTTACTAGGGAAAGGCATGGATCCGCATCCCTGCTTTGCACAGACACAGGATCCATGCCTTACCCACTGACAGAACGGTGATCTGCCTTGTTTACATAGACAGATCGCCATTCTGCCTGTGTACTGAACAATTGGCAGATGATGGTAGACATCGAGTCCGCGGGACCCGCTGATCAGCTCCCACTGTGTAGAATCACAGCAGGAGCGAGCCGCCGGCGGCACACACTCGTGCCCGCTACCCGGAAGTGCAGGATCATGTACGGGGTCCTGTGCAGCGCGGCTGCCCTGTAGCAGTAAAACTCTGCTCTGCCAGAATCTGCAAAGAGCATGGCCATGCACGGCTCCTCCCATCTGGCAGCGTCACTCATTCACAGAGTTCTGTGAATTAAAAACGACAAGATCTGGCAGCCTTTGTGGCCATTGGCTTGTAGTTCTCAATTAACTACCTGGGCACTATTGAATGCTGATCATGGGTGCAATGCTTTTTAGGCCTTGAATAAAAAAATAATAAATGCACATTTTTTACCTAAAAAAAGATGTGCATTTACTTTATTTTTTTTTTTAAAAAGGTGAATTTATAATGGAGCCCGGGTTCACATACGTGCGATCTCAGAGATCACATGTGATTCGCACCCGCCCGCAGGTGCCGATCACATGCGATCTCTGAGCAGTGCGAGCTCAGCCATACAGTTGCATGGCTGAACATGCATTTGATTCGCAAAAAAATCTGCATGTACATTTTTCTTTTTCCCACACTAAAATCACATCGCATGGGTGTTCTCACCATGCGATCCAATTCATGTGCGAGCTCACAGTTTGCACTGTGATCTGTGAACAAAACTGGGGGTGTCATTAACTTTGTAATGACACCCGCAGAGGTTCACAGAGGGCAGTGTGAACTGCCTGCGGGAAGAATGCAATGCGAGAACCGGTTCTATAATCGCGCTGGTTTCTGCACCGCACATGTGTGAACCAGGGCTTAACCACTTCCCACCCGACTTATAAACAAATGATGGCCGGGCGGTGGTTCATTTATAGTGACCGGACATCATATGACATCCAACCGGATAACACGTGATCGCGTGCCCACGGGGACGTGCACTGCGGCAATCAGTGGTGTGGTGTGTCAGTCTGACACCAGATTGATTCCAATCTGACGGAGACTCGTTACCATGTGATTAGCTGTGTCTAATCACAGCCTGAGGAGAGGGGATCGACTGATAATCAATCAGTGCAGCCCCCCCAGGATGCCCACCCAGGACCACCAGGGATGCCACCCACGGCCACCAGGGATGTGCCCACCCAGGACCACCAGGGATGCCCACCAGGACCACCAGGGATGCTACAAAGGACCACCAGGGATGCCACACAGACCCACCAGGTATGCCCCATAGGGATGGCACTCAGTGCCCATCTGTGATGCCTGCCAGTGCCTCCTTATCAATTGCTGCATAACAGTGCCATCACTCAGTGCCGCCTAGCAGTGCTCGACACTGCCACCTAACAGTGCCCACCAGTTCCACCTATCAGTGCCATCCATCAGTGCCACCTATCAGTGCCTATCAGTGCTGCATATAAGTACCTTATCATCAGTGCCCATCATTGCCACCTCATCAGTGGCAATCAGTACTACCTCATCAGTGCCCATCAGTGCAGTCTCATCAGTGCCCATCGGTGAAGGAGAAAACATACTTATTTACAACATTTTGTGACAGAAACAAAGAGAAACTTTTTTTTTTTAAATGTTTCGGTCTTTTATTTGTAGCGTAAAAAATAAAAACCCCAGAGGTGATCAAATACCACCAAAAGAAAGCTGTTTGTGGGAAAAAAATATAAAAATTTTGTTTGGGTACAGCGTCACATGACCGCACAATTGTCATTCAAAATGCAACAGCACTGAAAGCTGAAAATTGGTTTGGGCGGGAAGGGGGGAAAGAAAGGAAATAAAAAACTATATGTTTTACTTTCTGCTATTAAACACTACATATAAACACTGCTATAAAACACATCCAATAAAAATAAAAAATAATAAATAAAATGTCTTCATATATTTAGGTCAATATGTTCGGCTACATATTTTTGGTAAAAAAAAATAAAAATAAATCCCAATAGGTGTATATTGATTGGTTTATGCAACAGTTATATCGTCTACAAACTATGGGATATTTTTATTCACTTCTTTTTTTAACTAGCAATGGCGGCGACCAGCGATATTATCGGACACTAATTGATAACTTTGACACTTTCTGGGAACCAGTGACACTAATAAAGTGATCAGCTGGGAAGGGGTAAAACATCAGTGGCGATCAAAGGATTAACTGTGTGCCTAGCCAGTGTTTTACTATTCTGTGTTAGATGCCTTTACTAGAGGAAGAGATGGAAGAGATTCCCTGCTTAGGACAAAAACTCCACACCCACCACCCGTCAGAACAGTGATCTGCCTTTTCTACATAGCTATATCGCAGTTCTGTCTCTCTGCCCAATTATCGCCAGGTGCCGGCAGATATTGAGTACCCGGCACCCGCTGTGTATAATGACAACGGAAGCCAGCCGCAGGCGGCATGTGTGTGTGCCCCCTACCCGGAAGTGTTGGATCATGTATATATGCAGGTGATCTGGCTCACAGTTGCTGTCCTATAGGGTGGACAGCAAGCGGTTAATTTCTGCATAAAAAAGTGTTTATTACGTATATTGCCCTTGTAAATCCATAAGGATGTAAACCGCTGTACAATCTCATAATTACATGCTATATAACACAGAGGCATGAGGATTATCCAATGCATATTTGGAACAAAGTCCATCGGTGGAATAACAAGAGATAATCTTTAGCCAGAGAAACACACTATGTATATATATATATATATATATATATATATATATATATATACATATAGGGGGTGTTTAGCTCAGTGGTAGATGCTATTTTTGTTCAGTGAGTCCATGTCACACTGGCATTATCATTAAGGTGGAACACCAGTCAAAAACGTCATTTTTCCTATTAATAGTATGTTAACCAGTTAACAACCGCCCTATAGACAAAAGACGTCTACAGGGTGGTTGCTTAATTCTGGGAGGACGTGTATTGACGCCCCCTGGGGCGCGCACATGGGAACATCCGTGATCGTCGGGTCCGGGGGACCCGACTGATCACTGATCGCGGTGAATGGCCGCTGTGAGCGGCCTTTTACCACGTGATTGCGCCGTCAAATGATGGTGTGATCACATGTAAACACGCCGGCGCTTCCGCCGGGTTTTCTCTCTCCTCTCCGCACCGATCGGTGCATTGCGAGAGAAGAGGGGGGGGAGAGAGGAGGTGCTGCAGCGCTGTGGGCGATGTGTAATGCCCACAGCGCTGCTTAGTGACAGTTAGCAACCACCCCACCATCCATTTACCACCCACCCAGCGATCATCACCCAGCCATCCACCACCCACCCAGCCATCTTCACCCATCCATCCACCCCCCACCCATCCTCACCCAATCCATCCTCACCAACCCATCCATCCATGCTCACCCATCCACCTATCCATCCATGCTCACCCATCCATGCTCACCCATCCACCCATGCATGCTCATCCATGCTCACCCACCCAGCCGTGCTCACCCATCCATCCATCCATGCTCACCTACCCAGCCGTGCTCAACCATCCATCCATCCATAGATCCATGCTCCCCCATCCATCCATCCATCCATGCTCACCCATCTATCCATGCTCACCCATCCATCCATGCTCACCCAGCCATCCATCCATGCTCACCCAGCCATCCATCCGTGCTCACCCACCCAGCCGTGCTCACCCATCCATCCATCCATGCTCACCCACCCAGCCGTGCGCACTCACCCATCTATCCATCCATGCTCACCCCTCCATGCTCACCCATCCATCCATTCATGCTCACCCAGCCGTGCTCACCCAGCCATCCATCCATGCTCACCCATCTATCCATGCTCACCCATCCATCCATGCTCACCCACCCAGCCGTGCTCACCCAGCCATCCATCCATGCTCACCCACTTAGCCGTGCTCACCCAGCCATCCATCCATGCTCACCCAGCCATCCATCCATGCTCCCCCAGACATCCATCCATTCACACCCACCCAGCCGTGCCCACCCATCCATCCATCCATGCTCACCCATCCATCCATCCATGCTCACCCAGCCATCCATCCGTGCTCACCCACCCATCCGTTCACACCCACCCCTTTGTGGCTCATCCATCCCCATCCATGGCTCATTTGTGCCTCATTCATGCTCATCCATACCACATCAGTTCTCATCCGTGACACATCCATGCCACTACAGTGCCCATCCGTGCCACTACAGTGCCCATCCATGCCACTACAGTGCCCAACCTTGCCACTAAACTGCCCATCCGTACCACTACAGTGCCCATCCATGCCACTACAGTGCCCACCTGTGCCACTACAGTGCCCATCCGTGCCACTCTACTGCTCATCCGTGCCAATACCCTGCCCATCTGTGCCACTATATATGCCATCAATGCCACCACAGTGCCTCACAATAGTGTAAAAGATGGTCAAATTAGATTCTAAATGTATGCCGCTAGAATACCTGACGGTGCTCCCTGCATGTTGGGCCTCTGTATGTGGTCAGGCTGTGTAAAAGTGTCACACATGTGGTATCGCCATACTCGGGAGGAGTAGCAGAAAATATTTTGGGGTGTCATTTTTGCAAGGTACATGCTGTGTGTTAGAAATATTGTATAAATGGACAACTTTGTGTAAAAAAAAAATGTGTTTTCATTTTCTTTCCACATTTTCCAAAAACTTATGGAAAAAATGAACCGTTCAAAAGACTCATTATGCCTCCTAGAATATACGTTAGGGTGTTTGCTTTCCAAAATGAGGTCTTTTTTGGGCGTTTCCATTGGCCTGGGGCTCCAGGACCTTCAAAAGTGCAAGAGGTAGTCAAGAAATTATGTGTGTAATTTATGCTCCTAGAACGCCTGATGGTGCTCCCTGCATGTTGGGTCTCTGTATGTGGTCAGGCTGTGTAAAAGTGTCACACATGTGGTATCGCCATACTCGGGAGGAGTAGTAGAATGTATTTTGGGGTGTAATTTGTGGTATGCATATGCTGGGTGTGAGAAATAATCTGTTAACATATGACAATTTTGGGGGGGGGGGGGGAATTAATTTTGCAAAGAATTGTGGGAAAAAATTACAACTTTAAAAAATTCACCATGCCTCTTACTAAATACCTTGGAATGTCTACTTTCCAAGAAGGGGTCATTTGGGGGGTATTTGTACTTTCCTGGCTTGTTAGGGTCTCAGGAAATGAGATAGTCCGTCTGTATATTAGGTGTGATCAATTTTCAATGATTTGCACCCTAGTTTGTAGACTCTATAACTTTCACAAAGACCAAATAATATCCACTAATTTGTTTTTTTTTTACCATAGATAGGTAGCAGTATAAATTTTGGCCAAAATGTATGAAGAAAAATTACTAATTTGCAAAATTTTATAACAGAAACGAAGAAAAATTCATTTTTTTACAAAATGTTCAGTCTTTTTTTAATTATAGCGCAACAAATAAAAAATCCAGCGATGATTAAGTACCACCAAAAGAAAGCTCTATTTGTGTGAAAAAAAGGATGCAAATTTCATATGGGTACAATGTTGCATGACTGAGTAATTGTCATTCAAAGTGTGAGAGCGCTGAAAGCTGAAAATTGGTCTGGTTGTTAAGGGGGTTTAAGTGCCCAGTGGTCAAGTGGTTAAATATCGTTATCCTTGATATTATTCATTTTCTGGCTAGCTGATTGTCTAGCTTAGGAAGTCTTATCTAAGCTAGACAATCAGCTTCTTACTGTTCTTCACCGACAACGCTATCTCCCTTTATCTGAATTTGCTAAGCTGTCTTGCACTTCCTGAAAAGGTTGTCAGTGGTTCTTAGACAGATGTGCCTAGACCTGCCTAGCCCCACCCCCATTCTTCCTATCCTTCACAGAACATGATCCCCTCCTGTCTTCATATCCTCGTTCTGGCTGGCAGCTTCTCCTGAGAGAGAGAGAGAGGGAAGGGAGGGGGCAGGCTTTGGAATTATGTTCTGTTTGTGAAAAACTGTAAGATAGATTACAATGAAACATGCTGCAGATTTTCTACAATGTAGAACCAAGGGGTTGTTTCTGCATGGCACTGTGATAGCACTGATGGGCACTGTGATGGACATTGTGATGGCACTGATGGACACTGTGATGGGCATTGTGATGGCACTGATGAGCACTGAAAGCTGAAAATTGGTCTGGGTGGGAAGGAGGGAAGTGCATGGTATTGAAGTGGTTAAGGCTCCGTTCCCACTAGTGTGAATTTGGACACATAGTCGCATGACAAGTCACAGCCCAGCTTTCAATGGCAAATGTTCCCATTTATGCGACTTTGAACATCAGCGACTTTGAAAAGGTACCTGCACTACTTTGATGCGACTTTGATCCAGAGATTTAAAGTTGGATCAAAGCTGCACTCAAAGTCGTATTCTAAATCCCACAACTTTTGAGTCGCACTAGTGGAAACATAGTCTAAGGCTAGAGTGCGACTTTGATCCAACTTTGAATGTAGCTTTTGTCCAACTTTACACTCTCTGGGTCATAGTCACATCAAAAGTTGCATCAAAGTAGTGCAGTTCAAAGTCGCATAGATGGGAACAGGTGCCATTGAAATCTATGGGCTGTGACTTGTCATGCAACTTTGTGTTCAAAGTCGCATGACAAGTCATACTAGTGGAAACGGAGCCTTAGTGTAGTTGCCTGTACTGTTCCTTTAGTGTATAGTGATGATTGTAGACTGTGAGACCCCAGAGTATTCCCAGCTACACTGACAGTTCCCCCATGTGTCCAGCTCTCTTCTCCTGTGCATAGTTATACTGTATATGTGCACTGCACCTCCCAGCCCCCCCCCCCGGGTCCTATGTGGGTGACCCCCTGGGACCTGTGCGGATGGATCCCCCTGGGTCTTGTGTGGATGGGCCCCCCATGCCCTGTGTGGATGGGTCCAGGGCCGTAGAAATTTTTTTCTCCGGGGGGCGGGGGGTTCAGCAGCAGGTACCAAGTGGTGAGGCGGGGGAACCAAGCAGCACAGGAGCGAGCATACCCTGTGTGCCCCCATAGCAAGCAGCTTTCTATTGTGGCACACAGAGAAGAGGAGGGTCAGGGCCACTCTGTGCAAAACCATTGCACAGAGCAGGTGAATATAACATGTTCTTTATTTTAGTTTAATTTAAAATGCGTTTTTTAATTTAAAATGTGGTTTCTCTGTGGCTGTGTTTTTAGAAAAGGTGCAAGGACCTTTTCCCTGCATTTCCCACAGGGACAGCAGCCCATTCCCACGCAAGCGCAGGCCACACCGCATGCATAGGTGTGAACTACCTTTAGCCTTGGTTCACACTATGAGTCACACAGGAACTGCATCACATTTCTGTACAATTCACATGCGATTCAGTGCAGTGCGATTTGAGCCCATTCATTTTGATTGGGCTTAGATTGCACTGCATTACACCAAAGTCATGCATGCACCAATTTTAGGAACGCATTGAAACCGGATCACATGGTCATTTTGTATCATCGGATCTGGGGCAGGGAAACGCACTGTACTTGGGTTGTCGTTAAGACCCCCATTCACATCATGACTGCTCACTGATTGGTTTCTGGAGGTTACAGCACATCATCTCCTCACTGCCTGTACACCATGGACTGGGGAGGGGGGGGGACTCACCAATAGACATAAAACTCCTAGAACGTGTCATTAGCAATGAGCAGAGCACACACAGCTATGAAAGTAGAGACTGCAGTGTGTGAAAGAGGCCTTCATGGTGAAAGGTCAACTTGTTCTGACTCTCATACACTCCATTTATTGTGTGGATGTATAGCTTGGTTTGAGACTGCATCACAGTGATGGTCAACTGATGAGATTTTCAGGGCCTCAACTGCAGCTCCTGACACACCAAAGGGTTGTGCATATCATTTACTGCCAGACATACTAAGTGAGATGGTCAGAGACGGCAGGCGTACTACAGGAGATGGTCAGAGATTGCAGACATAGTACAGGAGATGGTCAGAGACTGCAGACATACTACAGGAGATGGTCAGAGACTGCAGACATAGCACAGGAGAGGGTCAGAGACTGCAGACATAGTACAGGAGATGGCCAGAGACTGCAGACATAGTACAGGAGAGGATCAGAGATTGCAGACATGGTACAGGAGATGGTCAGAGACTGCAGACTGAGTACAGGAGATGTTTAGAGACTGCAGACATAGTAGAGGAGATGGTCAGAGACTGCAGACATAGTACAGGAGAGGGTCAGAGACTGCAGACATAATACAGGAGATGGGCAGAGACTGCAGGCCTACTACAGGAGATGTCATAAACGGCAAACGTATTACAAGAGATGGTCAGAGATTGCAGACATAGTACAGGAGATGGTCAGAGACTGCAAACATAGTACAAGAGATGGTCAGAGACTGCAGACATAGTACACGAGAGGGTCAGAGACTGTAGGTTTACTACAGGAGATGTTCAGAGACTGTGGACGTACTACAGGAGATGGTCAGCGACTGCAGGCGTGCTACAACAGATGGTCAGTGACTGCAGACATACTACAGGAGATTGTCAGAGACTGCAGGTGTACAAGAGATGGTCAGAGACTGCAGACATACTACAGGAGATGGTCAGAGACTGCAGGCATACAAGAGATGGTCAGAGACTACAGGCGTACTACAGGAGATGGTCAGAAATTGCAGGCATATTGGAGGAGATGGTCAGAGACTGCAGTTGTACTACAGGAGATGGTCAGAGACCATCCGTGTACTGTCTGATCTCCTATCCCTGTACATTGTCTGCTGAACACTCACAATGGTCCTTCCTGATCAACATAACAGGTGCTGTCAGTGTCCCCACACCCCACACATGTCATTTACTTACTGTGTGACACCGACAAAGAGGACGGGTCCCAGACTTTCAGCCTTTCAGTCCCTAGCTCTCCTACCCACTGATCACAGGTCTGGTTGTTAGGGGGTGGAGTTATTGGCTGTTAGGGGGAGGTCTCGTGATGGCAGGTCAGGCAGAGGTTGGTTGGGAATTGTAAGAGATGATGGAGCGCCAAGCCTGGTACCAAGCCGCACAGCTGTAGTCCAACTCCACACCGATAGTATTTGGTCGCCATCTTTTTTACAGGCAGTGCAGGTGCAAGGTGCAGCTGCTTTGTGCCCCACAACAATGACTGGGCCCAGGGTAGCTGCCCCTTTTGCCCCGTGTTAAAGACAGCCTTGTACGGGAGATGCATTACAGGTTTTCTGCACCACATCCTAGTGTGAACCGAGGATTATTATTGCCTTTTCAACACAATTAAAAAAGGGCCAGGGCACTAAGGGCAGCAAACAGTCCAGCCTGGCTCTGGCAGCAATGTTGTTGTGCCTGGTAACCCCTCAGCCCTTTGGCTCTGCAGTCAGCACCACAACATAAAATCTATAAGTTACAGCACACACATGATACATACTCCTGTCAGGCTATTTTAAAAGCATCTAAACGTATATAGCAAAAAATGCAAAGATACGGGGGTTTGGTAAAAGAGAGGCGTTAGCTTCCATGGTTTAAGAGATATGAGCATTCACTCTAAGGTCAGTGTAGGTTCCCACTGGTAACGGGGTACTTTGCAGCAGTCAGTGGGCTTAAGCACTTCATGGCCATTCAGTGTGACCAAACCCCCGTATCTTTGCATTTTTTGCTATATACGTTTAGATGCTTTTAAAATAGCCTGACAGGAGTAAGTATCATGTGTGCACTGTAACTTATAGATTTTTTGTTTGTTGGTCGTTACGAGCAGCACCATGCATTTGGTAGGGTGTTCCCCCCAAATATCTAGTTTTTTTTTAGCACCACAACATAGCCGTGAGAGCCAGGCTGGACTGTCAGTACCAACCAAGCAGTGGAAAATGGTAACCTACGAATCCAGTGATTAGTGAATAATATTGCCAGTTGCCACAGACTCCCTTACCTCAATGGCAGCACAGCAGTGGTGGTAAGTGGCCTGTGATGACCGTCTCTCAGGCAGCAAGCAAGCTGAAAAGGAAAGAGGGAGGCCCAGCTCCTTAGCAGCAGTACAGCTACCTTGCGCGTTCTCCGCTCCAATCTCCTCCAAAGTCCAAGGCGGGAAGTACATCGTTTAGAGACAGTCGGGCATGGTGGGCGGGACTACAGACGGCGCCCACTCCCACTGTGTCTATGATCTGTCCGCCAGGAACCCGGCACAGCCTGGTCGTAACAGTGTGACAGTGTGCCTTACACCCGACCTGCTGCATCCACTTAGTCCGCAATACTGACTGCTGTGCCCCGCAGTGTGTTGTTGTGGTGCTGGCGCCATGAAAGGCGATAGGGCAGAGACCCTTTTTATTTTTGACAGGATGCTCTGGGGGGGTTTGAACACCCCACACCCCCCCAACTCCCCTTATCTACGCCCCTGGATGGGTCCCCCTGGGTCCTGTGTGTATGGTCCCCACCGTGTCCTGTATGGATGGGTCCCCCTGTGTACTGTGTGAATGCCCCCCCCATGTCCTTTGTGAATGGGTCCCTTGCGTCCTGTGTGGATGGGCCCCCTGTGTTCTGTGTGAATGGCTCCCCATGTCCTGGGTGAATGGGTCCCCCTGGGCCCTCTGTGGATGGTCCCTGTGTCCTGTGTGGATGGCCCCCCCTGTGTCCTGTGTGAATAGGCCCCGCGTGTCCTGTGTGAGGAGGGGCCCCCCTGGGTCTTGTGTGGATGGTCCCCCTGGGTCCTGTGTGGAAGGGCCCCCCTGGGTCCTGTGTGCATGGGTCCCCCTGTTTCCTGTGTGGATGGATCCCCCTGTTTCCTGTGTGGATGTATCCCCCTGTGTCCTGAGTGGATGGGTCCCCCTGGGTCCTGTGTGGATGGGTCCCCCTGGGTCCTGTGTGGATGGGCCCCCTGTATCTTGTGTGGATGGGTCCCCCTGTATCCTGTGTGGATGTCCCCCTGGGTCCTGTGTGGTTGGTCCCCCCTTTGTCCTGTGTGGTTGGTCCCCCTGGGTCCTGTGAGGATGGGCCCTCCCCCGGGTCCTGTGTGGATGGTCCCCCCCTGTGTCCTGTGTGAACGGGCCTCCCTGGGTCCTGTGTTGATGTGTCCCCCTGGGTCCTGTGTGGATGGTCTTCCTGTATCCTGTGTGGGTGGGCCCCCCTGTGTCCTGTGTGGATGGTTCCCTGTGTCCTGTGTGGATGGGTCCCCCTGGGTCCTGTGTGGATGGGCCCCCCGGGTCCTGTATGGATAGGCCCCCCTGGGTCCTGTGTGGATGGGCCCCTCTGGGTCCTGTGTGGATGGGCCCTACCAGGTCCTGTATGGATAGGCCCCCATGGGTCATGTGTGGGTGGGTCCCCTGTGTCCTGTGTGAATGGTCTTCCTGTATCGTATGTGTATATGGGTCCCCCTGGGTCCTGTGTGGATGGGCCCCCCGGGTCCTGTGTGGGTGGGCCCCTCATGTGTCCTGTGTGGATGGGCCCCCCTGTGTCCTGTGTGGATGGTCCCTCCTGGGTCCTGTGTGAATGGGCCCCCTGTGTCCTGTGTGAATGGGTCCCCCTGGGTCCTGTGTGGATGGGCCCCCCTGGGTCCTGTGTGGGTGCCCCCCCGTGTCCTGTGTGGATGGTCCCCCCTGCGTCCTGTGTGAATGGGCCCCCTGAGTCCTGTGTGGATGGTCCCCCCTGGGTCCTGTGTGGATGGTCCCCCCTGTGTCCTGTGTGAATGGGCCCCCTGAGTCCTGTGTGGATGGTCCCCCCTGTGTCCTGTGTGGATGGTCCCCCCTGTGTCCTGTGTGGATGGTCCCCCCTGTGTCCTTTGTGGATGGGTCCCCCTGGGTCCTGTGTGGATAGGCCCCCCTGGGTCCTATGTGGATGGGCCCCCCTGTGTCCTGTGTGAATGGGCCTCCCTGGACCCTGTGTTGATGTGTCCCCCTGGGTCCTGTGTGGATGGTTCCCTGTGTCCTGTGTGGATGGGTCCCCCTGGGTCCTGTGAGAATTGGCCCTCCCCCGGGTCCTGTGTGGATGGTCTTCTGTATCCTGTGTGGATGGGCCCCCCAGGTCCTGTATGGATAGGCCACCCTGGGTCCTGTGTGGATGGGCCCCTCTGGGTCCTGTGTGGATGGGTCCCCCTGGGTCCTGTGTGGATGGGCCCTCCCAGGTCCTGTATGGATAGGCCCCCATGGGTCATGTGTGGGTGGGCCCCCTGTGTCCTGTGTGAATGGTCTTCCTGTATCGTGTGTGTATATGGGTCCCCCTGGGTCCTGTGTGGATGGGCCCCCCGGGTCCTGTGTGGGTGGGCCCCTCATGTGTCCTATGTGGATGGGCCCCCCTGTGTGTGTGGTCCCCCCTGGGTCCTGTGTGAATGGGCCCCCTGTGTCCTGTGTGAATGGGTCCCCCTGGGTCCTGTGTGAATTGGGCCCCCTGTGTCCTGTGTGAATGGGTCCCCCTGGGTCCTGTGTGGATGGGCCCCCTTGGGTCCTGTGTGGGTGGCCCCCCTGTGTCCTGTGTGGATGGTCCCCCCTGGGTCCTGTGCGAATGGGCCCCTGATTCCTGTGTGGATGGTCCCCCCTGGGTCCTGTGTGGATGGTCCCCCCTGTGTCCGGTGTGTATGGGTCCCCCTGGGTCCTGTGTGGATGGACCCCTGTGTGTCCTGTGTGGATGGGTCCCCCTGGGTCCTGTGTTGATGGGTCCCCCTGGGTCCTGTGTGGATGGACTCCCCTGGGTCCTGTGTGGATGGACCCCCCTCTGGCTAATGGGCAAATGCCAACGGCACTAGACCAGAAGAAGAGAGGCCCAGTACAAGCACTGGAATTCCACATCAAAGAATTAGGGCCCAAACCCAGCTTCCAGATTCCTTGGCAAACCCACAGTGGCTGCCTTCTAGCACAGGGTCACCCACAATCCCCCTTTTGCAGCACAGCCAGGCATGCAGGCCAACAAGGAAGGTTTTTCCGAAATGTATTTATTTTATCTATTTTTTCCTAATGAGCTATTGCAAAGCATCGTGGACCAGACAAAGCTTTATGCCCAATAACAACATTTGGAACAACCCCAAATCTTTCTATGCCTGTCCTTTTGAATGGAGACCCCTAACCATGCAGTAGCTTAAAATATTTTTTGGCCTTACACTCAACATGGGGATTACAAAGAAAAACGAACTGTACGCATATTGGTCAACCCACCCCATCCACCATATGCCAATTTTTTCATCCTGGTACATTTCACAGGCCGCCTGGGTATGAAGCAGTACATCCCCAGTAAGAGGGCCAGGTACGGAGTAAAGCTCAACAAGCTTTGTGAAAATTCCACTGGATATGTGCGCGCCTTTCGTATATACAAAGGCAAAGACTCCCATCTCCAGCCCCCTGATTGTCCATCGTACCTGGGAATAAGGGGAGGATTGTCTGGGAATTGGCTTACCCACTCTTCAAGAAAGGATATCATATTTACATGGACAAGTATTACACGAGTTTGCCCCTTTGCCGCCACCTATATCCGGAGGATACTTTGGCCTGCGGTACTGCAATAAAAAACAGAAAGGGCTTCCCACAGAGTCTAATCACCACACATTTGCAAAGGGAGGAATCAGCAAGCCAGGAAAGAGGAAGTGTTGGCTGTGAAGTGGAGGGATAAGAAAGACGTGTACATCATGTCCACAATCCACAATGCCACCTCAGTGGAACGAGTATAATAAATTCATGGGGGGGGGGGGGGTGGATTTAAATGACCAGATGTTGCAGCCCTATCTACCAACTAGAAAATGCCTCTTCTGGAACAAAAAAGTTGCGGTTTACATTTTTCACATGGCCATGTACAATGCTTACATCACCTACTGGAAATCAACGGAAAGACCCAACCCCCTCCTAAACTTCATTTAAGACATCATTACTGCCCTGATATATCCATAAGGATCCCCCACAGAAATCATTCACTCCAATAGTCTCAGCAGACTGCATGAGCACCACTTTCCTGAACATATTCCCCCATCAACAACCGGAAGAAGGCGCCAAAAAAGATGCCGGGTGTGCAGCAAAAGAGGAGTTAGGAAAGACACCAGTTTCTATTGTCCCCAATGTTCCTCCAATCCTGGCCTTTGCAAACGCTTTCATACACTTGTAAATTATTAGTATTTCAATAATATTTCAAATAGACTGCCATTTCCCAATTTTCATTTCCTGTGCTGATTATTTCCCTGGACCAACCACACCACTGCCTTCCATGTGAACTGGCCCTGGCCTGTTTATGGACTATGCCTCTGCCTGCCGTCTGCATTGTTTATCCACCATATTTCTGCCTTTCACGTGACCTGACCCTGGACTGTATCGACTATGCCGCTGCCTACCGTCTATTTCTGCCTTTTACCTGCACTGCCCTCTGCCTGTTGACCATGTTTTATCCTGCCCCTAGGACTGATCTTTTACCCTGCTACACAGGGGTCTCACATATGTGAGGGGCTCCAGAATGATGTTCTGATTTGAGAAAACAAGTTATTGTTTTTTTCTTTGTTTTGTAATTCCCAGAACAGGGTCTAGTGTCCGAAGGCTTCAAAGCGATTTGGATGGGAGAAGCCTCTACCCCTGTCCCCATTCTTTCCTGACCGAGGCCCTAAGCTTGATGGTCTTGCCTGCTGCCTGGACAGATACTTTGGCTGTACTGACAATATCTCTGCCTGCACTGACCCAGGACTTTTTATGGACCATGTGCCTGCTGCCTGGACCCAATACTTTTAGCTGTACTCTGCCTGCTGTATCTCTGCCTGCTGCCTGTGCTATAGACAGTATTGGTGCCTGCTGCATGGACAAACCTTTTGTGCTGCTGACCACATCCCTGCCTGCTACCTGGACCAATGCTTTGACTGTGCTGCCAATATCTCTACCTGCTACTATGGACAGTATTCCTGAGGCTGCCTGTTTTGCTGTTGATGTCCACGTTCCTGCCTGCTGTCTGGACCGATGCTCTCCTCTGTTGACCACTGCACTACTAAAACCGCAGGTAATCTTTTCTTACCCTTTGCTCAGCAGAATGTATTTTGGTTTGTAATTTGTATGTACTGTACATATTATGCTATGTGTTAGAAATATGAAGGGCCTTCAACAATGTGGAGATGCATGTTGGGCCTCTGTGTGTGGCCAGGCTGTGTAAAAGTCTCACACATGTGGTATCACCATACTCAGGAGGAGTAGCAGAATGTATTTTGGGGTGTCATTGGGGTGCATGCTATGTGTTGGAAATATCTTATGAATGGACAACTTAGTGTAAAAAAAAAGTGCTTCTTTTTTTCCACATTTTCCAAAAACATTTGGAAAATAATGAACCGTTCAAAAGACTCATTATGTACCATACATTATACATTGGGGTGATTGTTTTCCAAAATGGGGTCATTTTGTGGGCATTTTTATTGTCCTGGTGCTCCAGGGCCTTCAAAATTGTGTTAGGTTGGCAGGAATTTATGTGTGTGATTTACAGTTGTATGCAAAAGTTTAGGAACCTCTGACATTTCCATTATTGTAATTTATAAATATTTGGGTGTTTGGATCAGCGATTTCATTTTGATCTATCAAATAACTGAAGGACACAGTAATATTTCAGTAGTGAAATTAGGTTTTTTTTTTTTGTTTTTTTTTCCCCAAGAAATAAAGTTTATTGAGGAAAGAAAGGGGTACAATACAAATATGAAGTAACAAGTCAGCAAGGATAGTACATGTATGGAGGTACAAATAGCTTCAATACAAACAGAACAGCTTGGGTAAGTTTCATTAAAATCACGCAGACTGGTTAGGATATCATAGGTTAAATTAGGCAAGTATATAACTAGGGGGAACCTTGATTTCAAGTCTCTGGGTTGTGTATTTGATTTAATATCAGTTAAGAGTTACTTATGTTTGAGGGGATTCGTTCCCCTATGTTGTTATGTATCTCTATGGGGGGGATCCTTTACGTTTTAGATCCTGTGCGAGGTCTTGGGAGTTTCTTCTCTTCTGTTATCCTGTTGCTTGCACCTCTGATATGGTGGAGCTCCAGGGGGTGTCTTATGAATTTTCAGGTGTGTGAGAGAGGTGCTCTTTTCTGGGTTTGGGTCTTGGGGGCAGGGGGGCTCTGTGGGGGTCCAGTGGGGAGAATGGGGCGGGGGGAGGGACTGGGGACTAGGTAGAGGGGGAAAAGCATAAGGTGGGGGGACTGCATAGAAAGGTGGCGAAGCCAGGAAGATAAAGGGAGGGAGGTAGAGATGGGTGGGTGCGCCCTCCAGTTCCCGATCCCGGCTCAAATTTCTCTTATGTGCCCACTCCCCCGGAGTGTGGGGGGGGGGCGTCCAACAATTAAGGAGGAATTCCTTAAATCTGTTAACTTTTAGGTGTTTAGTATTTGTTTATATTCTGCTGTGGCCATGAAGTGGGACCAGCATGCCCATTTTTGATTGTATTTGTTTATTTGGTCCTTGGAAATGTGAATTAGTTCTTCCATTTTGGCTATTGTTTGTATTTTTCTGAGCCATTCTGTTATTGTGGGGGGGTGTTAGTGAAATGAGGTTAATTGGATTAACAGAAAATGTGCAATATGCATGAAAATGAAATTAGGCAGGTGCATAAATTTGGGCACCCCAAAACAGAAAAATCACATCAATATTTAGTAGAGCCTCCTTTAGCAGAAATTGCAGCCTCTAGACGCTTCCTATAGCCTGTAATGAGTGTCTGGATTCTGGATGAATGTATTTTGGACCATTTCTCCTTACAAAACATCTCCAGTTCAGTTAGGTTTGATGGTTGCCGAGCATGGACAGCCTGCTTCAAATCACCCACAGATGTTCAATGATATTCAGGACTGGGGACTGGGATGGCCATTCTAAAACATTGTACTTGTTCCTCTGCATTAATACCCGAGTACATTTTGAGCAGTGTTTTGGGTCGTTGTCTTGTTGAAATATCCAGCCCCGGCGTAACTTCAACTTTGTGACTGATTCCTCAACATTATTCTCAAGAATCTACTGATATAGAGTGGAATCTATGTGACCCTCAACTTTAACCAGATTCCCAGTACAGGCACTGGCCACACAGCCCCAATGCATGATGGAACCTCCACCAAATTTTACTGTGGGTAGCAAGTGTTTTTCTTGGAACGCTGTGTTCTTTTGCCGCCATGCATAACGCCCCTTGTTATGACCAAATAACTCAATCTTTGTCTAAATGTGCGTTTGCATACTTCAAGCGACTTCGTTTGTGGCGTGTGTGCAGAAAAGGCTTCTTTCGGATCACTCTCCCAGACAGCTTCTCCCTCTGCAAAGTGCGCTCAATTGTTGAACAATGCACAGTGACACCATCTGCAGCAAGTTGATGTTGTAGGTCTTTGGAGGTGGTCTGTGGGCTGTTTTTGACCATTCTCACCATCCTTCACCTTTGCCTCTCCAATATTTTATGTGGCTGCCACTTCTGACCTTAACAAGAACTGTGCCTGTGGTCTTCCATTTCCTCACTATGTTCCTCACAGTGGACACTGACCGCTTATATCTCTGCGATAGCCTTCCCCTAAACCATAATGTAGAACAATCTTTGTTTTCAGGTCATTTGAGAGTTGTTTTGAGGCCCCCACATTGCCACCCTTCAGAGGAGAGTCAAAGAGAACAACAACTTGCAATTGGCCACCTAAAATACCTTTTCTCATGATTGGATGCACCTGTCTATGAAGTTCAAGGCTTAATGAGCTCCCCAAACCAATTGTGTGTTCCAATTAATCAGTGCTAAGTAGTTACAGGTATTCAAATCAGCAAAATGACAAGGGTGCCCAAATTTATGCACCTGTTTAATTTTGTTTTGATGCATATTGCACATTTTCTGTTAATCCACTAAACCTCATTTCACTACTGAAATATTACTGTGTCCTTCAGCTATTTGATAGATCAAAATGAAATTGCTGATCCACACACCAAAATATTTATAAATGACAATCATGGAAATTGTCAGGGGTTCCTAAACTTTTGCATACAACTGTATGTCCCTAGAACACCTGGAGATGGATGTTGGGCCTCTGTATGTGCCAGGCTGTGTAAAGGTCTCATACATGTGGTATCACCATACTCAGGAGGTGTAACAGAATGTATTTTGAGGTGTCATTTTTGCTATGTACATGCTATGTGTTGGAAATATCATATGAATGGACAACTTTGTGTAAAAAAAATGTGTTTTCATTTTTGTTCCACATTTTCCAAAAACTTCTGAAAAAAATGACAATTTCAAAAGTCTCATTATGCCTCATAGATTATACATCGGAGTGTTAGCTTTTCAAAATGGGGTCATTTTGTGGACAGTTCCATTGTCCTCGTGCTCCAGGGCCTTCAAAAGTGTAATAGGTGGTTGAGAAATGAGATGTGTAATTTATGCTCGTAGAACGCCTAAAGGTGCTACTTCAATGTTAAGCCTCAGTATGTGGCCAGACTGTGTAAAAGTCTCACACATGTGGTATCGCCATACTCAGGAGGAGTAGCATAATGTATTTTGGGGTGTAATTTTGCTATGTACATGCTATGTATTGGAAATATCATATAAATGGACAACTTTGTGTAATAAAAATGCGTTTTCATTTTTTTTCCACATTTTCCAAAAACTTCTGAAAAAAAGACATGTTCAAAAGACTCATTATGCATCATAAATTATACATTGGGGTGTTAGCTTTCCAAAATGGGATAATTTTGTGGGCAATTCCATTGTCCTGGTGCTCCAGGGCCTTCAAAAATGTAATAGGTGGTTGAGAAATGAGATGTGTAATTTATGCTCATAGATCACCAAAAGGTGCTACTTCAATGTTAAGCCTCGGTATGTGGCTAGGCTGTGTAAAAGCCTCACACATGTGGTATCGCCATACTCAGGAGGAGTAGCAGAATGTATTTTGGGGTGTCATTGCAAGTATGCATATGCGGTGTGTGAGAAATAACTTGTTGTTATGAAAATTTTGTGTAAAAAAAAAATTCTTCATTTTGCAAAGAATTGTGGGGAAAAAATCACAACTTCAAAAATTCACCATGCCTCTTACTAATTATACCTTGGGATGTCTACTTTCTAAAAAGAGGTCATTTGGGGGGTATTTGTACTGGCCTGTTAGTGTCTCACAAAATGAGATAGGCCATCAGTACATCAGGTGTGATCAATTTTAAATGATTTGCACCCTAGCTTGTAGACTCTATAACTTTCACAGAGGCTAAATAATGTACACTAATTTGGGTTACTTTTTACCAAAGAAATGTAGCAGTATAAATTTTGGCCCAAATTTATTATGAAAGATTACTTTTTTTGCAAAATTGTACAATAGAAACGAAAAAAAAGGGTGTTTTTTTCAAATTGTTCGCTCTTTTTTTGCTTATATTTAGTGTTGAGCGAACCCGGACTGTAACGTTCGGGTCCGTACCGAACTTTCGGGTGTCCGGGACCCAGACCCGGACATTTCAAAAAACGATCGGGTTCGGTCCGGGGTTCTGCTATTTTACTCCACGTGTTGAGAAGCTGCAGGGCAGCCAATCAACAAGCGTTTCACTGGTTTTCCCTTAGAAGCCATCACACCCATGCCTACTAATGGCATGACTGTGATTGGCCTTTGCATCATGTGACCCAGCCTCTTTATAAGCTGGAGACACGTAGTGCTGCAGTCACATGCTCTTGGTTTAGCTGTAGGGAGAGGATGCTGACAGCGTGAGGGAGAGATTAGAGACATTTTAAGATCTGATCCTGCATCCTGAGATAGATTACTTTACTACTGCTGTGCTGTTGCTCTGACACTGACGTCGTGATGCACAGAGGTCGAATATTTCTCCGACCCAGTGTACTACGTTTCCGGTTAGTGTCAGTACGGTAATCATCCGTACCCACACTACCGAAGATTCCCTTTTGGTCACTTTGCGAACAACTAACCGACGGGACGTCGAAGAGTTGTGCACCTCATTTTATCGTCTTGGGGCCTGGCTTGGGCTAGCAAAAAACTTTACAGGCCCAGACCCAGGGCCTGTGGGCTTTCAAGCCATGCCTGGGCTTGCAATGTCAGGCCCAAGCGAGTTGTGATTTATATTCGTTTTTTTCTCGCTTGTTAAACTTTTTTTGTGGGAAAAAAAAGCAAAGATAACAT
>BLSH010077878.1:220343-242234 GCA_018402905.1 Glandirana rugosa | reverse complement strand
CCCTGCAGCCAGTGTATTGTCGGAATGTGTGTTTAGCACGGCAGTGGGCGTTATTACAGACAAGCGGAGCCGTTTGTCCACATCCAACGTGGACAAGCTAACCTTTGTTAAAATGAATCAGGCATGGATCCCACAAGACTTGTCTGTACCTTGTGCAGAATAAACATTTAGACCGGACTCACACAGCCATTCATATACTTCTTTTTTTGAATAGGCCTCAATACAAAAAAAAAAATACCATGTTGGCTACCTCCTCCTACTCCTCTACCACCGCCACTTCCACCTACACTGCCACGGTCACGGCCTAGTCAAACTCTAGGCTCCTACTCCACATCCACCCCCCTTCCCATTTTTTTATTTGATTTTAATTTATTTTCCCTATCCCCATTTTTTTGTAGGGCACTTGCCCTACTCTTACCCCCATTTTACTTCCTTTTGCAGCCCTCTAGGGCTTTCCAGGACTTTGTTACAGCCATTTTTGTGCCTAAAAGTTCGGGTCCCCATTGATTTCAATGGGGTTCGGGGTCCATGCGATCGTTCAGGTTCCGTCCGGACCCGAACCCGGACTTTGTCCCAAAGTTCGGACGGACCAGCAGAACCCGAACTTCCAGAGGTTCACTCAACTCTACTTATATTGCAAAAAATCCAGCGGTGATTAAATACCACCAAAAGAAAGCTCTATTTGTGAGAAAAAATGATACAAATTTTGTTTGGGTACAGTGTAGCATGAGAGAGTAATTGAGATTCAAAATGTGAGAGTGCTGAAAACTGAAAATTGGTCTGGACAGGAAGGGGGTATAAACGTCCTGTACTGAAGTGGTTAAAAACTGTCTCTTGTGTTTTGTAATACTACATTTCTTTTTTTTTGGTGAATGTTGTTAAAGGGGGGCTTCCATATTCCAATAAGCCCCCTGCCCACAAACCCCCACAACCACCAGCCAGGGTTGTTGGGAAGAGGCCTTTTTTTTTCACATTCAGCTGATGACTCATCGGTTGTGTCGCGGTGGCCGGCTTTCTGACCCAGTCCTTAGCAGCCAGCTATATACAGTGTGTTTAAAGAGAAAAAAAAAGTAAAACACAAATAATATTAGAAAACTGCCATCAAAAAAACAAGGGTTTAAAAATGGAAACCGCACTGTACAACATGCCAGAAAAATGCATCGGCCGTATAGATGTGAACCTAGGGTCATAGCTGGCTGCAGTCTCCAACAGGGCGGATAGGTCTCTTGATGGGGATCTGTCTTCAAACAGCAGCAGCTGCTCACACTCCACCCCCTACTGCTCTCACTAGCCCATCGTTGCTAGGGATGTGTGCACCTGGACACACACCCTGCTATTACTCCACAACACCCCAACACAGGGTTGTCAATCCCATCCCATCTAAGTCTCTTTGGAATCTTCAAATTAGAGAGCCCCATATGTAAATAATAAAATCCAGATAAAGCTGTCAGCGGTTTTCTCCTCTTAAAATAAATGCTCCGTAGTCCTGCACATGAAAACCCTGTGTCCTTTTTAAATCCATTTTTCAAGAAGCAGGGACTCTCATGATATAGATAGAAAGATGGATAGATTAGATAGATTGTTTTTTTGCCTGAGGGAGGGGACGGATAGATTAATTTGGTAGTATTGTCTTCAAAGGTGTATTTCATTTGCTATATGTTTGAAAACACTAATTAAAGGACAGCTAATTGATATGATTAATCTTTCCCAAACATTCTGCCCAAACAGTCATTCTTCCCACTGACTACCAAGGTATGGAGCATTCGTCCCACTGACCACCAATGTAAGGAGTATTCTACCCACTGATCACCAATGTAAGGGACATTCTTCCCACTGACCACCAATGTAAGGAGTATTCTACCCACTGATCACCAATGTAAGGAGCATTCGTCCCGCTGACCACCAATGTAAGGAGCATTCTACCCACTGATCACCAATGTAAGGGACATTCTTCCCACTGACCACCAATGTAAGGAGTATTCTACCCACTGATCACCAATGTAAGGAGCATTCGTCCCACTGACCACCAATGTAAGGGACATTCTTCCCACTGATTGCCAATGTCAGGAGCATTCTTCTCACTGACGACCAATGTAAGTTGTATTCTTCCCATTGACCACCAATGTAAGGGACATTCTTCCCACCAATCACCAATGTAAGGGACATTCTTCCCACTGAGCACCAATGTAAGGGACATTATTTCCACTGATCACCAATGTAAGGAGCATTCTTCCCACTGACCACCAAAGTCAGGAGCATTCTTCTCACTGATCACCAATGTAAGGAGCATTCTTCCCACTGACCACCAATGTAAGGGACATTCTTCCCACCGATCACCAATGTAAGGAGCATTCTTCCCACTACACACCAATGTAAGGGACATTATTTCCACTGCTTACCAATGTAAGGAGCATTCTTCCTACTGACCACCAATGTAAGGGGCATTATTCCCACTGAGCACTAATGTAAGGGCCATTCTTTCCAATGATCACCAATGTAAGGAACATTCTTCCCACTGACCACCAATGTAAGGAACATTCTTCCCACGGATCAACAATGTAATGGGCATTCTTCCCACGGATCACCAATGTAAGGGGCATTCTTCCCACGTATCAACAATGTAATGGGCATTCTTCCCACTGATCACCAATGTAAGGAGCATTCTTCCCACTGACCACCAATGTAAGGGGCATTATTCCCACTGACTACTAATTTAAAGAGCATTCTTCCCACTGACTACTAATGTAAGGAACATTCTTCCCAATGACCTCCAATGTAAGGAACATTCTTCCCCCTGATCACCAATGTAATGAGCATTCTTTGCACTGATCACCAATGTAAGGGGAATTCTTCCCACTATTCAACAATGTGTAGCGCTCCCATAGTGTAGGTGCTTTTCCTTTGTAGATTTTTTTGGTAGGAGAGGAAAAATCTAGTTAGGCCTGACTGTAAGTGCAGGCCTGCATGTTTTGATCTGGGCTGGGGAGTGGCTCAGGGGAGGGACTGGAGATGGAGGGAAGGACACTCCTTGGAGAATTCTTCCCTTGAGCTGGGAAAGCTCTAGAAGGGGGGTGGATGAGGAGTTGTCTTTTCCTGATGTATGACTAGGAGCTCTGACCAATCCACAGGTTGGATTGTCAGGGGGAAGGCCTCCTTAAATACAGTGATCTGCCAGTAGGTGGGGAGAGTTCGAGAGGAAGAAATGAGGATGTAGCTGGAGCTGCGGATCTGGCCTCTCCCAAGAGGGGATCCCCCAGTCTGGGGGGGTGAACCTGAGGCCTGGGTCTTGGGGGCAGCCAGGAGCGGGAGTCGGCTCCAGGAGTGGCATAGGAGAAGCAGGAGGGTAGCTGAGTTCTACTTGAAAGGAGACTCTTTAAAGGATCCACCATATAGTCGCTGAGTGGCGGCCCATGGGAGTTGTATGAGGAGGCTGAAACAATCTGGGAGGAGAGTGTGCAGTCTGTAGAAGTCGGGAGGAGTCAACCAAGAGGAAGGAGAGCCATTAGACCGCAGGACTGGCCAGATGGGTCTGGAAAATGGATGGTCTGGGAGTAGTAGTTCATCCAAGGCCCAGCTACCACCAACGTACTTAGCTACACACCAGAGGGTCCACGGTTTCAGGGAAGGAAACCTGCAATTCTTACCCACAAAGGGTGGTTCTGAGGGCTTGCTTGCAGCTGCAGCAGTCCTCACATGTTCTAGCTGTGATGAAGTGGAGGTTTTTTGGAGGTCTGATAAATTTCTTTTCGGACCAGCAAGTGAGTGCTGTGGAGAGCAAAGGAGAAGAGTAACGGTCAGCAAGTAGTGTGCTGAAGAAGAAGTGTATATGCCGGAGGTGTATATAGTAGGTCCCATGTTCGATTACTGGGTATCCCAAAGTCATCCCTAACCCCTATCCAAGTTCAAACCCCTAAATAAAACAACAAAACAAAGTACCAGCCTGCTCAGTGACTCTAGGTGTGTGGAATTCGTGTGACTGAGGGCAGCAGGCAGATGGACCACAACTATCAGCCACTCTTGAGGGAGTACATTGCTACAAATGTAATGGGCATTCTTCCCAGTGATCACCAATGTAAGGAGCAGTCTTCCCACTGACCACCAATGTAAGGGGCATTATTCCCACTGAGCACTAATGTAAGGGTCATTCTTCCCAATGATCACCAATGTAAGGAACATTGTTCCCAATGAACACCACCCTGGCCAGCAATGTAAGGGCATTCTTCCCACTAATCAACAATGCAATGGGCATTCTTCCCCCTGATCACCAATGTAAGGAGTATTCCTCCCACTGACAACCGATGTAAGGGGAATTATTCCCACTGATCACCAATGTAAGGAACATTCTTTCCACTGACCACCAATGTAAGGAGCATTCTTCTCACTGACCACCAATGTAAGGGGCATTCTTCCCACTGACCACCAATGTAGGGGGCATTCTTCCCAATGAACACCAATATAAGGGGCATTCTTCCCACTGACCACCAAAGTAAGGGGCATTCTTCCCACTGATCACCAATGTAAGGGACATACTGACATTCTTTCCACTGATCAACAATGTAAAGGGCATTCTTCCCACTGATCACCGATATAAGGGGCATTCTTCCCACTGACCACCAAAGTAAGGGGCATTCTTCCCACAGACCAGCAATGTAAGGAGCATTATTCCCACTGACCACGGTTGTAAGGGAGATTCTTCAAACTGACCACCAATATAAGGAGCATTCTTCTCACTGATCACCAATGTAAGGAGCATTCTTCCCACTACCTGCTACAGATGTGTCGCTTTACATGCAGACTAAGGGGACCCCCAGGCACTATATTTAACCACTTGCCGACCAAACGGCATCGTTATATGGCGGCAGGTCGGTTCTCCTGCGCAAATTGCCATAGCTGTACGGCGGCTTGCACATGGGTCGGGTGGACTCGATATCCGCCGGTGACCCACGATTGCCTAGTACAGAGGCAGAACAGGGATCTGCTTTTGTAACCAAGGCGGATCCCCATTCTGACAGGGGACATGACAGAGATCTATTGTTTCCAGTCATCGGGAACAGTGATCTCTGTCATTTCCCTGGCAGCCCATCCCTCCTACAGTTAGAACACACCCAGGGAACACAGTTAACCCCTTGATCGCCCCCTAGTGCTTAACCCCTTCCCTGCCAGTGTCATTTTTACATTGATCACTGCATTTTTATAGCACTGATCAATTTAATAATGTCACTGGTTCCCAATAAGTGTCATTTGGGGTCACATGTGTCCGACGCCATGCCGCAGTCCCGCTAAAAATTGCAGATCGCCGCCATTGCCAGTAAAAACAATAAAAAAATAAAAGTCCTTAAATCTATCCCATAGTTTGTATATGCAATAACTTTTGTGCAACCCAATCAATATAGGCCTATTGTGATTTTTTATATATATATATATATATATATATATATATATATTATATATATCAGCCTAAACTGATGAATGAATTTGTTTTTTATATATCTTTTTGGATATGTATTATAGCAGAAAGTAAAAATATTTTTTTTCCCAAATTGTCGCTCTTTGTTTATAGCGAAAAAAATAAAAACCACAGAGGTGATCAAATACCAGCAAAAAAAAGCTCTGTTTGTGGGAAGAAAGGGTCATCAATTTTGTTTGGGTACAGCGTTGCACGACTGCACAATTGTCAGTTAAAGCGATGCAGTGCCATATCGCAAAAAAGTGGCCTGGTCATTAAGGGGGCAAATACTTCCGGGGCTGAAGTGGATAAAGACACTTTTCATTTTTATTGTGGCACTTTAAGCATCATTAAAATCGCTGCTCCTTAAAAACTATTGTTTAAAAAAAAAAAAAAAAAGATTGCATTAATACATGTCCCCAGAGCAGTACCCAAACCCCCATTCCCCTTTTATGGCCAGTTACATGCATATAAGCCTTCAAAATGGGCACTTTTGAGTTTTCCTGCTCCCACAGACTTCAACGGGGTTCACCATTCGGGTAAGAACTTTCCCCCTGTTTGGGCGTTCTGCTGCTAACCGAACAGGGGGATGTTCAGCCCATTTCTATACACCACATTCTTCTTCATGCCAATGTACCATGAACTTTAGCTATATTAGTTATTGGTAGGGGTTCCTCGAGACCTGAAAGATATTTCAAGGCTCCCTCCTTCTTAAATAGTTTGAAAAATGCTATTATATTTCGATCTCTCTTTAATTCAATAAAATATATTTTTCATTTGTTGTATATAAATTGTATCTCGCCACTGGATTCTATATTTACAATGAATCTTGCTTTTGCTAATTGCACGGGTTTTCTTTTGCCACTTCTGTCATTATACGGCCGTATTTTGCCATTGAATACCATTGTTATGGTAGCAGATAGCTACCATAACCTGAGTATCATTTTAAACAGCGGACGGCCCGCTTTCAGATAAAGGTGGTCTCTGCGGCGGATTCGCCACAAGATCACTTTTATCGGGGGCAAGAGAGGTCTCTTGTTACTTTCCCGTCGTCTCTGCCGATCGGGTCCTCTTGCCTCAGAGTTTGGATGGCGAGTGAGCGGAAGATGGTGTCCACTCGGCTCCATAGCATTGAAGGGCGGAAGCGTTGTCAAACGTCACTTCCACCCATAGCTCTTAACCACTTAAGGACCGAGCCTCTTTCTGAGATTCGGGGTTTAAATAAGGTTTTTTTTTGCTACAAAATTTCTTAAAAACCCCAAACATTATATATATTTTTTCGAACACCCTAGAGAATAAAATGGCGGTCGTTGCAATACTTTATGTCACACCCTATTTGCGCAGCAGTTTTACAAGCGCCTTTTAAAAAAAAAATCACTTTTTTTGAGTTGAAAAATAAGACAACAGTAAAGTTTTCCATATTGTGAAAGATAATGTTACGCCGAGTAAATTGATACCCAACATGTCATGCTTCAAAATTGCGCCTGCTCGTGGAATGGCGACAAACTTTGGCACTTAAAAATCTCCATCAGCAACGTTTAAAAATTTCTACAGGTTACCTGTTCTGAGTTACAGAGAAGGTCTAGTGCTAGAATTATTGCTCTTGATCACGGCGATACCTGACATATGTGGTTTGAACACCGTTTTCATATGCGGGCGTGGCTTACATATGCGTTGGCTTCTGCGCGCAAGCTTGGTGGGATGGGGCGGTTTAAATTTTTTTTTTCTTATTTATTTTACTTTTTATTTTTTTATTTTTACACCGTCCTTTTATAAAAAAAAAAAAAAATAATCACTTTTATTCCTATTACAAGGAATGTAAACATCCCTAGTAATAGAAAACGCATGCCAGGACCTCTTAAATATGAGATCTGGGGTCAAAAAGACCTCAGATCTCATATTTACACTTAGATGACATAAAAATGACACTTGAAAAAAAAAAAGTCTCCTTTAACCAGTTCCACACTGCGCGCAGTATATTTACTGAGGCAGTGTGGTGCTGTCCCGCGAATCGCTGTAAATAAACGCCGATTTGCGGATGCGCAGCTAGGGGGCGAGAGCGTGCTGCCGGCGGTGCGCACTCTGGAGGAGTGTGCCCGTGGCTCGGGCGGACCCAATGTCCGCCGGCGAGCCGCGATGAACTGCCAGAGTGAAAGAACGGGGAACCGCCGATGTAAACACAGTGGTTGCCCGCTCTGTCAGTGGGGACATTAGAGATCTACTGATCCCTGTCACTGTGATCAATTCGATCAGGTTAACCCCTTCACTGTCAATGGTATTTTCACAGTGATCAGTGCATTTTTATAGCGGTCCCAAAAAAGTGTCAAAATGTCCGCCACAATATCGCAGTACCGCTAAAAATCGCAGATCGCTGCCATTAGTAGTAAAAAATAAAAAAATTAAAAACCCTAGAAATGAATTCTCATCATCCATAAATGTGGCAACTTTTGCTCAAACCAATCAATAAACACCGATTGCAATTTTTTTTTACCAAAAATATGAGGAAGAATATAAATCAGCCAAATCTGATGAATAAATTCGTTTTTTTAGTTTTTTTCTGGATTTGTATTTTAGCAAAAAGTGAGAAATATTATTTTTTTGCAAAATTGACGCTCTTTCTTTGTTTATAGCGGCGATCATAAATGTCGCAGCGGTGACCAAATACCACCAAAAGAAAGCTCTATTTGTGGGGAAAAAAGGATGCAAATTTTGTTTGGGTACAACGTCGCATGGCTCTGCAATTGTCAGTTAAAGCAACGCAGTTCCGAATCGCAAAAAACGCTCTGGTTCTACAGTGGGAAATCCTTCCGAGGCTGAAGTGGTTAAGAGCTTTGGTGGAAGTGATGTTTGATGTCCTGCAACGCTATGGGCGGCATCTCACTCGGCATCCAGGCAGTGAGGAGAGAGGATCGGATTGCCTCCGCTGCTACCGGCGTGTCCGGTGAGCGTGGGAGATGACCAGAGTGGGGGCCTCTCCCGCCCCTGGTAAAAGTAATCTCGCTGCGAATCTGCCACAGAGACTACTTTTATCTGAAAGAGGACCGCCTGCCGTTTTTAAAAATACTGGGGTTATGGTAGCAAATTTTTTTTTTCTTTTTTCAAATAGCATTTAATTTTTTTTTTTTTTTTTTTTAATTTATTGCATTTTAGTGTAAATATGAGATCTTAACTCTCTGTCCAAGCCACGGGAAGTACCACCTGACTTTCTCTCTGCTTTTATAACAGTCTTACCAAAACCAAATAAGGACCCCACTGATTGCACCAGCTACTGTTCAATCCCCCTGCTCAATCTGAATCTTAAGTTATTGGCAAAAGTTCTATCTAATAGATTGAGGCCACTCCTGTCCAAGTCTTATAGGTCCACAAAAGGTTGGCTTTATGCCAGGTAGAGAGGCAAAGGATAATGTGATCAAGTCTCTCCTACTAACTGAAGCAGCACATACGCACAAAATTTGGGGCCTTCTCCTGTCCACGAACGTGGAGAAGGCCTTTGATAGAGTATCCTGAGACTTCATGTTGGCCACATGTAGACATATAGGTCTTGGTTCCCACATGATGACATGGATTACCACTCTCTATCAGAACCTGTCAGCTAAACTAAGATAAATGGCTCTCTATCAGAGAAGGTCTTGATCAGGAACGGTACTAGGCAGGGGTGTCCTCTTTCACCATTACTATTTATTCTATCACTGGAACCATTCATTGGAATGATCAACCCAACACAGTTAATCGCTGGCTTCAGGGTTGCGGACAGAGAGTTCAAGATTGACGGTTATGCCGATGACCTTCTCTTTTTCTCGACTGATTCACAAATCACTATTCCTAGCTTACTCAAAGAATTTACTTACTATGGATTTGTGTTTTCTCAAAATCGGAGGCTATGAATATTACCCTAACAAATCAAGACCCACCATTCTTCTGAGGTTTCTATGGGGCCGCAAAAAATCTAGGATCAAATTTTCTTTATTGACTAGACCCAAGGAAAGGGGAGGGATGGGACTACCAGATTTTAAGAAGTTCTATCTAGCCTCGCATCTAACAAGGGTAATAGACTGGCATTGCCATGGGGACACAAAGGATTGGGTAGGGTTGGAGTGCACCTTGAACCCCATGCCCCTGCATCTATCCCCCTGGATCCCCTGGAAAAGTCTTAATTAAAATACCAGATTACACCCTCTGACAGGGACAACCCTAAAAGCCTTTAGCTTAGTTATGAGTATATCTAAACTATCCTCCACACTCAGTCCCATTATGCCCTTAACAGACAATCCCGATTTTGCACCCGGAGTAGGAAACAATCTATTCCTAAATCGGAATATTAGTAGGTCACTCACAACAGGAGATTGCTTTCACAATGGAAAATTTAAAAACGTCATGAAAATTAAAAATTATTACAAGATCACACATTTACCCCTTTGGTCATACTTCCAAATCCGTAGTTTTGCGAACAACACTCAGAGAAAAGGAGCATTTTCCAGGCGTCTAACAGATATGGAATCTGCATGTACCAAAGGAGAACATTTTGTTCATTCAACGTCGATAACCTACTCATGGCTACAAATGCCTGAGGAGGGGGTTGAGGACAGATTTCGGAAGGAATGGTTGAAGGCCCTGCAAGTGGACATCACAGAGAAACAATGGCGAAATGCTTGTATCTTCTTTCACAAATGCTCTATAAGCACTAAAGCTCAAGAGATGGCATATAAACTTCTGACCAACTGGTACATTACACCAGTGAAAATAAAAAAATGGTGCCCACAGTTTTCAGAGAAATGCTGGAGATGCGGTAGTGAGGAAGGCACCCTATTACACATATGGTGGCAGTGCTTATTGCTGTCTGCCTTCTGGGACAAGGTGAGAGAACAATTCAGTTGATTACAGACACTAGCTTTGGACTCAATGCAGAGTGTTGCTTGCTACACATTTCCTCATTTTCTCTTAAACGCTATAAAAAATCATTAACAAATCATCTCCTAAATGCCGCCAAGGTCCTTATCCCTGACAGGAGGAAATCCAAACAGATTCCATCCATCAAGGACTGGTTGCTAGGTGTCTCAGAGATATGCAACATGGAGGAGACTTTTGCTCAGACCACTGATCAGGTAGAAAAATTCCAGAAAACTTGTAATCCATGGTTTATTTTCAGATACTCAAGTGACTATGAATCTCTCATGTCCCCCATGAATGCTCCCACTTAGCTCAAACCAGTGTCATGATAGCCCTGCACTTATAGAATAGCTGATCAAACAAAATTTAAGAGACCCATCCATTACGTGGTCCATTAAAACATGATGTCTCACTTCCGGTTCCTGCGCCCATGAGAGCGGAAGCAGACACAGTGGCTCCGTCTTCTCCAGCCTACAAAGCGGGCACTCCACACCTGCAGATGGTGAGATCCATCCGCTAACACCCCCGGACACACACCCCTCGATCCCCATGAACAGATTCCTAGTCTACAGTCCCCCCACGGCTTCCCACCAGGCCGCCGCAGACTCTCCACCGCAGGCGCACATGGCGGCCAACATGGCGGACAGCACCCCCGGACAGAGCGCACCACCGAGCCTACTGCCCCCACAGCCAGCCACTAGCACCCAGCTCATCAAGGCCGAGGACCAGTATGCAGGCCTGGCATAGGCTGTTGCAACACTGCTGACACCCTCCATTACTGCAGCGGTAGACAAGGCCATTGCAGCCGGAATAAACTAGCGTAGCAGAGAGCTGGAGGAACACTCCAAGTGCATCTCTGAAGTAGAGAGCAGCATCTCTGAGCTGAAAGATGAGATGCAAGCCTCCTTAACTAATGACCAGCAATACAAACAGGCACAACAACTTATCTTTGAAAAATTGGACGACCTCGAGAATCGTTCGAGGAGGAATAATCTGGGGGTCATAGGCCTCCCGGAGTCTTTTAACACCGACTCATTGATGGACACACATACCCCAGGCTCTGGGCCTAGTCAGGTCCTGTGCAGTGAAACGGGCACATAGGCTGGGAGCACCCTCCAATGATCGACAGACACCAAGGCCTGTCATAGTTCGCTACTTGAACTATGCTGACAGAGCTCACATCCTCAAATCATTCCGAAATCTGAAAGCCCTACAAATTGATGGCAACAAACTTCTACTCTCAAGAGGTCTCTAGGAGACGGAAGGCCTTCCAACCCATATGTGCAGCTCTTTACCAGAAAGATATACGCTTCTCCCTGGCATATCCAGCCATCCTGTGTTTCACATCAGCTACCAGCGAATCCAAATCTTTCTCGCACCCTGACAAGGCAACCCACTACTTCCCAACATATATGCATTTATATGCATTTACCTATGGACACCTCCTCCCCCTCCGAAAGCTCATCCAGAGGCCCCTCCAGAAACCAACGGAGCCACAGAAAAGACCCAGCTAAGAAGCTTAAATTAATTGACTCCTCCACCTGGAACTCTTGGAATTGACGTCTCGCTCACACCATGTTTAACTGATCTACAGGGCCTCCCTCCACTTGGGTGATGTAGCTCAATTTACACAATGTTCAAATCTGTTACCTCTGTTCTCAAGCAAGCCAGTCAGCTTTCTGCTTTTCAATGTTCAGCTTAGATGTTGTTTGTTATCTAGGTATTTCTAATTTGTTACTCCCCTCTCTCCACTACCTCTAGGGTGCTCGGCGCCAACACACAGCCTAATTGAGGTGCTGCTCGCTCTCCCTCACTTTAGCCTCTATTGGGGTGAGGTCTTGAGAGCGTTAACATCATCTCTGCAATGCCACCAGCAGCAGTGGACATTTGCCTCCTGCCGGTGTGTCTTCCAGCAACCCTCGGTAACGCTGTCTCGTTGGAAGCATGTCTCACATGTAAAAAAAAGTGAAGCACAGCCTTCTACGGGTATGTTCCTTTCTGTTCTCCCCATTTTATGTTTACTCTCCTTTTTGTTATCCAGTTCTTGACAAACCCTGGGGACCCCACAACCTTCTGCACCTCTACTCCCCCCATTCATACCTCCCCTCCCCTTCTCACCTACCCTACACATACATCCACAAATCCATGGCCAACCATTTTGCTGCTCCTCATTCCTGCAGTAACCTACTTACTTCCTCGCATTCATGCAGATAACATCATGGAACGTGAAAGGCCTCAAATCACCTAACAAAAGCATGGCCATATTACGGCATCTCAAACGCCATAAGTCCGGCATAGCGATTCTGCAGGAGACCCACCTAGACTCTGCTGATTTTATGCGTATGCGTAAACTATGGGTTGGCAAGATTATGGGTTCCCCTGCGGTGAAAGGGAAAATGGGAGTAATGGTACTCATAGATTAAAATGTACCCTACGAGACCCTTTCCACCTACTCTGACAAGGAAGGTCGCGATTTCAATTCTGTAATGGACCCCCTTGAAGACAGGCTGACTGCCCTCCCACGCAGCCTTCCTAAAACAACTAATACCTCCATCGCACTTGCCCAATGGGCTGATGACCTCCTCCTGACAGACCTCTGGACACTCCACAACCCAGAAGGCAGAGATTTTTTTTTTTTTTCTCACCCGCACAACACGCAATCGAGGATAGATTACACCTTTCTCAATTCCTCCATGCTCCTTCTAGCCACCGACCCCCTTGTACATGACTTGGTCATCTCCGACCATGCCCCTGTTTCCCTAAATCTATCGGGGCTATCCCCCCAAGTCAACCTCAAAACGTGGAGATCCCCATCCTATCTCTCTAATGACACATCGCTCCAAAAAGTGCTCATGGAGACATAGGCAGACTATGCAACCAACAATGGAACTCATATAACTAATCCCAACCTTTTCTGGGAGGCAGGAAAGACTGTGCTCAGAGGCAAAATTATCTCCTTCGCCTCAACCTTAAAAGAAACATGTCCTCTGAATACCTCCAAGTGAGCAGGACGCTCCGGTCTGCACATCTATCCTTAACTGCTTTAAACTCCTCAGCCAACAGGGAGGCCCGGCGAAAAGCCAAAGACCATTTTGACCATTGGACTTTGACCAAAGAACAAATGCCCTCAAACGTAAACTCCATAAATTCAGCAACAAGCCAGGAAAACTTCTCTCCATTCTCTGTAGGCGTCCCCACCCTCCAACCCATATTGCAGCACTTAAGGATGAACATGGTCAATTGTCCAACTCCCCCAAACGGATCAACCAAATCTTAGAAAAATTTTACACCTCACTATACGGGAAAGACCCCATCGACTAAAATAAGGTCATATCCTTCCTCCAAAATCTTACACTGCCCAAAATATTGCAGGAAGCACTAGACAAATGAAACACCCCTATATCACATACAGAAATCAAGAAAAATATCAAGACCCTGGCTCTGAGAAAAGCCCCGGGCCCAGACGGTTTCACCTCTGACTTCTATAAGCTCAATTTAGTCACAATTCTCCCTACACTTCACTCAGTCTACCAGGGAATTCTTGACAGAAATCCCTACTTCCCAACAGGTCTCCAGGCCCATATCAAGATCATACCAAAAAAAGGACCAGACGGACCCTGGTGCCTACCGCCCAATTTCTCTTCTCAACTTAGATTCAAATATACTATCTAAAATTATAGCCAACAGATTAGCCCTCATCATGCCCTCTCTCATCCACCCTGCACAGGCGGGCTTCACCCAAGGCAGATCTGCTACCAACAATATTAGAAAGGTATTAGCAGTTCTTGAAGCAGCCAGAACGGGTTCTATTGAGAATGCGGCCATCAGTACGCTAGACGCGGAGAAGGCGTTTGACAACGTTAGGTTCCGTTGGCTCTACATGTCCCTCTCTGCGTTTGGCTTTTCGGGACCCTTTTGCCATCTTATAGACGCCATCTACTCAGACCCCTCTGCATACATCCTAGCTGCAGGCCGCATCTCCAACAGAATCTGCTTGCACAAGGGGACCAGACAGGGCTGCCCCCTCTTCCCGCTACTCTTCAACATAGCGTTGGAACCCCTCTCTAGTTACTCAACCAGGCCTTAAGGGCATACTAATTGGCAAACATCATCTGAAAACAGTCCTGTTTGCAGATGATATTCTCATTTTCACTTCCAACCCTTCCTCGGACATGTTATTCATCCAAGACACGTTTTAACCTTTTCTGTCAATGTTCAGGTCTACGTATAAATTTAGCCAAGAGCGAAATCCTCTCCCTGTTTAGGTCACATCCCCCGATCTGGGCTTCGCAGTCCATCTTCAAAATCGCACACACCTCCATCACTTACCTGGGAATAAAAATTGGTAAAACCCTTGTAGACTCCTCAACCAGAAGGTCATAAGTATGACCTCTATAGAAACGCGCACGATCAACCCCTCCTTTAAAATGTATTCGCTCAATGCGAAAGGCTTAAACATCCCGGAGAAATGGAGCGTAGTCTTAGCGGAAGCGCACCGATATAGAGCGCAAATCATTTTCCTGCAGGAGATACACTGCAAAAGAGGAACAACCCCCTGTTTAGGCAACTATCGCTTCCCTGTAGTGTACCACGCAACCTGTGCAGAATCCAAAACTAAAGGGGCCTCGATACTGTTTTCAAGATCGTGTCATTTCAGTGTTATGGATCAGCTCCTAGACCCCAAGGGCAGATACATGTTTCTTAAAGGTACATGGAAGGATAAACCCATCACACTAGCGAACATTTACTGCCCAAATTCTAAACAAGTGCCCTTTATAAGGGAAGTGTTATTGAAACTTACTTCCTTTAGGAAAGGCCTTTTGATTCTGGGGGGACCTTAATGTGACTCTTAATCCCCTTCTTGACACTTCAAATGGTGCGTTGTCATTTCCTTACGCGGCATTATGTCAGGTTAAATTACAACTAGCATCCCTGACGCTCCATGACTCCTGGCGTACACTTAACACACAGGTTAAGGACTTTACATTCTTCTCATCTCCGCATAACCGCTACTCGAGATTGAATTACCTGTTTGTAAGTCAAGCAGACTTGCAATACATACAGGGCGCCCCCATAGAGAATATGGTCATTCCAGACCACCATCCGATCACGTTGACTTTGCGCTTTCCCCAAAAAGAACTCTCCTCGAAGATGTGGAGACTGGATGCCTCCCTTCTAACAGAACCAGGGGACCTAGCCGACGTCAGGAAGACGATAATAGAGTACTTTCAATTAAATGACACTCCAGATACTTCCCCAATGACGCAGTGGGAGGCCCACAAATGTGTGGTGAGGGGCCACTTGATGGCTCTGGCTGCACTAAAAAAGAAGGAGAGGCAAAGAATAGTGAAAGATCTTTCGGAAAAGATAACCCTTTTGGAAGCCCAACACAAATGTTCCTTGTCAATGGAAAAAGCAAAGGATTTGGCAGATACCAGAGCATTGCTCCTGGCCGAATTAGCAGCGAAAGCCAAACGTAGACAGACACTGACCAAACGGCTGTTTTATGAACAAGCCAACAAACCGGGGAAACTCCTTTCCAGATTCACCCAAAAAAGAAATTTAACACACACGGTCCACGGATTCCGCACACATTAGACACTCCAAAAACAAAAGTATAGCCAAAGAATTCCGTGACTTTTATGATAAGCTCCACAATCTCAGAGGGGGTTCGGTAGACGAGGCTGAGCATGATGCCTGTAGGAACATGATTAAGGACTTTCTAGCCCAATATAGCCTCAAAGCACTATCTATAGCAGATAGGTCCGAAATAGAGAAACCAATTTCCGAAAAAGAATGGGAAATGGTAAAAGTCTGGGCCTGGATGGGTTCCCGGTACTATATTATAAAAGTTTGGCAGATATTTTAGCTCCAGGCTTCCTTAAAGCCTTTAACACACTAGCGAACATCCCTTATTCCTTGGTTACTCTTTTAGAAACCTACAGTGATTTCCAAAGAAAACAGAGACACGGATAGAGTGACCAATTACAGGCCGATTTCCTTGCTTAATGTCGACATTAAGCTGTTTTCCAAGATACTGGCCAATAGACTGTGTTACCATGTACCATCATGGATAGGGCTAGACCAGGTTGGGTTCGTCCCAGGCAGAGAAGCCAGGGACAACACAACTAAGGCACTGAATCTACATCGCTGGCTCGTCACCAACAATCAGGAAGGCTTTTTTTTGGCTATGGATGCGGAGAAGGCGTTTGACCATGTAGCCTGGGTCTACATGGAGGAGGTCTTAAAGGCCTTGGGACTAGGAGTTAGAATGCGATCCTTTATAGGATCCCTCTATGCTGGTCCAACAGCTAGAGTTAAAGTCAACGTATGCCGGTCGGACACCTTCTCCATCCATAATGGGACGAGGCAGGGATGCCCTTTATCCCTATACATCTTAACCTTAGAACCCCTCCTGAGATGTTTTCGCGCTAATTCAGACATCAAAGGAGTTCACGTTGGGACTAAGGAATTTAAAATTGCGGCCTTTGCGGACAACATTTTGCTTTTTCTCTCATCCCCTTTAGTAACCTTACCTAATGTCATATCGGTTCTAGAATAATTTAAACAAATTTCAAACCTACAAATTAATTATTCAAAGTCCTTTGCACTAAACATTTCCTTGCCAGCAAACATTGTGCAGCAATGCCAAGCCAACTTTCCCTTCCATTGGAAGGCAGAAGCCATCACAGACTTGAGCATATAGTTAACAGGCAACTTTGAGGAGTTATATAGGAGGAACTTTTTAGCAGAACTAAACAATATCCAACAAGACTTCAAACGCTGGGACACCCCAGCCATCTCTTGGTTCGATCGGGCCTCCCATAAAAATGAACTTTCTCCCACGCCTATTATATAAAATGCAAACGCTCCCCATTCCTCTACCACCCTCCTTTTTTGTGACATATAAGAGAATGTGTAGAATATTCTTATGGGGGGGGGGGGGCAAACCAGCGCTCATAGGGTGGCACAAACTAGTGATACCTAAACTGGATGGAGGAATAGGTTTACCTGATATACAGCGCTACCACTACGCAATCCATCTATCTGGAATCATCAACTGGAAAGTACACACTCGCTATAAAGGGTGGGTTACGTTAGAGCATCAAATTGCTGCGCTTGACCTGGGAAATATACCTTGGTTTCCCCAGAGGGACCTTCCAGCCTCGCTGGGGGCACACCCTTTAATTGGAACTACCTTACAGATCTTTCAGAGGGCATGCAAAGCATATAGCGTAACAGGAAAACTCTGTCCCATAACCCCTCTTAGGGGTAACCCGGTCTTCCCACCAGGTGTGTCCAAATCTTTCTTGAAAGTGGAGTGGCCTTATGCAGAGATGCAGGCCAAACATTTTTTTCTGAGAGAAAGGTTCAAGCGTCAAACTGAACTAGCAGAAATTTTGAAAACATACACATTCCCCTTATGGACTTACACGCAACTTAAGCACTTCCTAGACAAGCCTCTGTACAGGGACCAATTGACGAGACCCCCTACAGTACTAGAAACTCTATGTACAAGTGCCGCTCCCCAGAACCACAAAGTCTCAGCCATATACTCCTCAATGTTTAAAGATTCACGCACCCTTGTGAAAACTTAGCACGACTTCTGGGGGGCGGACACTTGACATGGAAATTGATGAAGCCAGATGGGACCGCATATATTTGCATTTACATAACGTCTCACTAAACGTTAATACTCAGGAAAATGGTTACAAACTGAAAATGAAATTGTATAGAACCCTGACATAATTCACAAATTTATGCCTTCTATTTCAGACAGATGCTGGAGGTGCGGGAAAGAAAGAGGAACATTTCTACACATATGGTAGCACTGCCCCCTGATCCAGCCTTACTGGCTTATGGTGTATGACGTGATCCTGAAGATAACTTCAATCCAACTAAAATTTATACCATCGCAATTTCTTTTACACCTCTCCAAAATTCCCAAAAAAACATATTTTAAATCGCTGCCTATGCACATGGTCAACGTGGCAAGAATGTGTGTACCGAAATATTGGAGGTCAGCAACCATACCTTCATTGAAGGAATGGGTCTATTGCCTGAATCACATAGAAACTATGGAGGAGCTAATTCACACAGTTCAAGACAATATCACTCATTTCTCCAACATGTGGGCACCATGGTTCAAATATCGGCAATCCCAAGAGTACATGACACTAATGCAAGTAAGGACTTGACCGGTCTATTACCAGGCAATTAACTTATGTCGACTTAGGGACTAGACCCTGCGGAAGGGGGGTTGGCAATAGGTGGAGAGGGTTGTTGGTGGTGTCCCCACCCCCTCCTCACCCTAAATTCCCCCCCTTAACCCCCCTTTTTCTTTTTTCTTCCCTTCTTTCTTTTCTCTCTTTGCTTTTTATCTTGTTCAGCTCTTCATCGTTTTCCCCTAACCTCTCTAGTACGACTAGGGGCCCCATTTTAACCAAATAAAAATACCTGTCCACTGGGACGACCCAAATTTGGTTCCTATCCTTTTGCCTTGAGGTATATTAACTAGTTCCACACCGTGCGCAGTACATTTACTGTGGCGGTGTGGACGCTTCCCGTGAATCGATGTAGATAAGCGGCGATCTGCGGGTGGCTCCTGAGGGGTGTGCCCGCGGCTCAGGCGGACCCAATGTCTGCAGGCGAGCCGCGATGAGCGGCCACAGCTAAAGAACAGGGAACCGCCGATGTAAACATGGAGGTTCCCCGCTCTGTTAGTGGGGGCATAGGAGATCTACTGATTCCCATCACTGGGATCAGTTAGATCTCTTAGGCCCATGGTAGCCCATCCCCCCCCACAGTTAGAACACACCCAGGGAACACAGTTAACCCCTAGATCTTCCCCTGCAGGTTAACCCCTTCACTGCCAGTGACATTTATACAGTAATCAGTGGACATTTAAATTTCTGATCGCTGTATAAATGTCATTGGTCCCAAAAATATCGCAGTACTTCTAAAAATCGCTCCATTATTAGTAAAAATAAATAAATAAATAAAAACCCCAGAAATTAATTCTCATCATCCGTAAATGCGGCCACTTTTGCGCAAACCAATCAATAAACGCAGATTGCAATTTTTTTAACCAAAAATATGAGGCAGAATATAAATCGGCCAAAACCGATGAAAAAAAAATGTTTTTTTATATTTTTTTTTGGATTTGTATTTTAGCAAAAAGTAAGAAAAACAGTTTTTTTTTGCAAAATTGTCGCAATCTAGTAGTCCCGAGTGTCCCCCATGGATGCAAATGACCCTGATGGTGCTAGGGTGTAATTTTGCAGGATTTACACAACTGCTGTTGACTAAAGCCACAACACTACCTGAATCAAGCAGTGCAGTGAATGGCTTTCTATCAACAGACAACACACACATTTGCATTTCCATGCGACCCTGACATGATGCAGTACATGTGACAAGTGCAAAAAGAGATATGCGTCTTTTCATATAAGCATTATCACACTGCATTGGTTCATCATTTAGGGGATAGTTGGCAGCAATATGTCCCATTGCTTGACAGCGGTAGCACTGTATGTGCTCTATACCCAGTCCTCTCAAGGGTCCCCAAGACCTTCCTGGCTTCTGTGGCCAGTGTCCAGGTCTAGAGCCCATAGTCTCTTTAGCCATAGCAGTCTTATCAAACTTCCCCACGCCCTTGAACCCTGGAACAGTCTTACCGGGTGCGATCTTTCACCCCTCGATACATTGGAGTGGGGCACAGAAGGGTGCAACAAGTCCTCAGCAGCACTGTATCTCTCCACGAGGTCCACCAGTTGGTTTGCCATTTTGGGTTTCCCATGGCTGACCCCCTTCCTCAAAGTAGCAGGGAGCGCACACATATACTGGTCCATGACCACACCATCCACAATTTGAGGGCCTGGCAAAGTCTCTGGCTGTAACCAGTTTCTTGTGAGTAAGATCAAGTCAAACATTTAGGAACGGGGTGGCTGGTCCATGCGGTAGGTCCACTGATGCACCCATTGAGCCCGGACTGCTATGGTGACACACGGGCATTCAAGCATCTCTGTTTTTAGAGTCTCATAGTCCTGGGCCTTATTGGGTTCCAAATCAAAATAGGCCTTTTGGGGGGGCGTGGCTTGACGCGAGGAGAGGAAGCAGCTTTGGACAGGAGCTCCTGCCTAAGGCAAGATAATCCGTAGCCATCCTTCGCCTGGACACAGTGGTGAGTCTTCCAAAGACCAGCACTTGACCTCAGCACACCACAGTACACTTTGGGAAAGGCTGGAAGGGCTCGGCCGAGCGGTTAAAGGAGGAAACATTTCGGGCCTGCACACCATCTGCACCCGCTCCACCCTCCATCTACAGCCCTACACCACCCCAGGGGGTACCCCTCATAGGCCCGTCCACCAAAACGCAAAAAGCGGCTAAAAAGGAGGAGATTTGCGCACGGTCGGCCACAAGCCCCAAATTTACTCCCCGGCTCCATTTGCTGCCTACCCGTGAATAGCGGCGGCCATCTTGCAGCCTAGTGGCGAGTCCTCACAGGGGGGAAAACAGCACAACAAGAGGGACCCCTAGCAAATCGGTCCATTATACCAGTGACTGTTTCTCCTGGTGACGGTCAAGATAGTATGGAAAAGTGTACAAGAGGAACAAATTAAGCTGGAAGACTAGCGGTAAAGTGGCCATCTTGGTACACCAAACCTATACCCACACAGTTTTCACTCAGCAAGTCAATATCCACTACAACCATACAAATCTCTCCTGTGTTCAAGCAATATGATTCATTACCACTGTCGTGTCAGTAATATCATGACCATGTAACTGTGCACCAAAGCCTGAAACCGTGGCATTACAATAGACCCTAGGACATCACTTTCATCTCCCATAAGGACTTTACAACTATTCTAACCACTAAAATGTCTCGCAGACGTAGAGAGGACCCCCAGCTGCAAAAAATGCCTGGTTACTTCCCAAGATTGGCCAAAGATGTACAACAAGACAGAGACACCACTTTAGCCTTGCCACTCAAAGAAGGACCTATAGCAGCTGCCACCTGTTAGTAGACTGCGCCGAGGGTTAATAGCACTTGGTTGTTATTTCCTCTAACTCATGGAGAAGCAGCTCTATTTAAACTTCCTGCTTCCTGTAGCAAGTGCTGTTCGTTCTATAGCGTGTACCCGCCCTTCCTGAGCAACTTGTGCCTGTTATCAGTTCCTGTCTCCTGTTCCTGTGACCCGGCTTGCCCGACCTTGTCTGAACTCCGCCTGAACCGACCCTTCGCTTGCCTACGACCATCCGATTGTCTGATCCTTCTGCACTTCCCTTCAAATTTATCTCGACGAAGAGGTACTCAATCTCCTTTATTGTTGGTTCACGATAATTGGGAGCCGCGTCAGATGATTGTCCACCGTCGACGATATCCAGGAAGAAACTCACCGTTCCGATTTCACCACAGAGACAGAACAACATGTAGAAACCGGTTAGAACCCTTCATTGGTCCGTAAAAAACGTCGACCCCCAGGAGAGATGCAGACGCTCTGTAAAATCACCAATCTTATCAACATTTCAGGAATACCCTCTACTTTCACTACAGG
>BLSH010077878.1:185467-215749 GCA_018402905.1 Glandirana rugosa | reverse complement strand
GAGGGTTAATAGCACTTGGTTGTTATCTCCTCTAACTCATGGAGAAGCAGCTCTATTTAAACTTCCTGCTTCCTGTAGCAAGTGCTGTTCGTTCTATAGCGTGTACCCGCCCTTCCTGAGCAACTTGTGCCTGTTATCTGTTCCTGTCTCCTGTTCCTGTGACCCGGCTTGCCCGACCTTGTCTGAACTCCGCCTGAACCGACCCTTGGCTTGCCTACGACCATCCGATTGTCTGATCCTTCTGCACTTCTGCTGTCAGCCCGTTAACAAACTCTGCCTGTACCCGACCATCCACCTGCCTGCTCCTTTTGTCCTTCCTAGCCTGCCTGTTGCCGACCCGGACTGTACGACCACTCTTCTGTCTTGCACGAGTCCCAGTGGACCTACACGCACCACCAAGTGTTCCTGTCCAACCCTCGTGCCCCCCTGCGCTCCTGAACTCCCTGTTTGCTCTATTAGGGGTTCTCGAACCAGGGCCGCAAGAGAGGTTACCCCTGCAGAAGTCAGACTCATCCGCCAGGTACGTGACACCACCTTTGTATTCCCAGAGGACAAAGCAACAGCCCCAGAAGCCCCAGAGCTACAAAGTCCTGCTAAGTCTCGGCCAAGGTGGGACAGAGACACAGACAACTCCGATGAACCAGAGATTGGCAACACAACCACTTCAAGGCCTGACCAGAACCCAGACCCCATTGCTTCTTTCCCGACTGCCGGGCAACCAATGTCGGACACTATAAGGAAAGACATGCTCCTCTCACTACGCTCATCCCTACAGACGGATATGCTAGCATGTTTCAAACAATACACCACAGAAGTACACGAGCTAGGGGAATGGGTGGGTCAGCTGGAGGACACTATGGGAACTTGTGTAGAGTCATACAACAATCTGGTAGATGCACACGTGACGCACTCGGAAGAAATTGACTGGCTAAAAGCTAAAGTAGCTGACCTGGAGGACCGCTCCAGATGCAACAATTTGAAAATAAGGGGGATTCTGGAATCAATACAACCTGCACAATTGTCTCACTACGTCAGAGACCTATTCCAAAAAACTGTGCCCACAATGACGAACTCTGATCTAACTATAGATAGGATCCACAGAATCCCCAAGCCCTCCTTTCTCCCAGAAGAGATTCCTAGGGATGTACTTCTGAGGATGCATTACTTCCAGGCTAAGGAGACAATACTACTGGCTTTCCTAAAAAAGCAGCATCTTCCAGAACAAGCAGTACCCATACAAATCCTACCAGATCTGTCAGCATACACTCTACAAAAGAGAAAGAACTTACTCTCCATCACAAAAGCCCTCTGGAAACATCAAATTTTATACCAATGGAAGTACCCGGCTACTCTTAAAGTCACATGGGAGGGCTCCTCCTACCTCATATCCTCCCTCCAAGAGGGTCTACAAAAACTTAGAGAGTGAAAAATCACACCAGAGAGCTCTCCAGAACCTGCACCGGAAAAGCAGATTACAAAACCTTCGTGGGATTGGAACAAAGTAACCCACAAAAAAAGCAATAAAGCTACAACATCTAGAGGCAAACATACCTAATATGGAAAATGCCAGCCACCTCTCAGGCGGTGGTCAACAGTCGCATCGAACACAAGCTGATACCTTTTCCCCCAATGTTACGCAGAATATCTGCACCTTGTTCCTGGTTGAACCCTTTTTATACCCTACCTTGGTTTACCCAATTCGTTCTCTACAGTAACTACTGGCACCAGATATTATTACAATTTGCCAAATGTCTAGCCACAGAGCGGCTACACGAGACACTCAAGTCAACTCAACAACTACATACATACACCTTTTTCGCACCAAAGAACCGAAGAAGTCCACAAACGTCATCGTTCACCCTACCCCACAAAGACAAAGACACCACAAGGGCTTCCCAAGGAAAGGAGCTCCTTAATATCAGAAAAGACCCAGAAGTGAATGTCACTTAAACTGATGACCATCAATGCTCGAGGACTGAACCACCCGTCTAAACGCCTCTCCTTATGGAATGAAGCTTCTACATCAAAGGCTGATATAGTAGTGGTAACAGAAACCCACTTTAAAGCGCCGAAAGTGCTAAAAATGCAACAAAAAAACTTTCCCTTCATCTTCTCGGCAGAATTCACAAAGAAAAAGCGTGGTGTTCTAATAGCCATAAAGAACTCTGTCTCTTTCCAACTGCACTTTTCCAAGATGGACACTAATGGACGATATGTCATTATAGTAGGTACCATGAACGGTAAGCTGTATACGATAGTGGGAGTATATGCCCCGAACTCGGGCCATGGCTCCTTCTATCGTAGATTATTTAAATGTGTTGACCAACATAAGAGAGGCTACGTAGTTGTATGTGGGGACATATTTAACTTGTGGAACGCCCACAAAGCATACATAAGAGGAATTATGATTCAACTGGGGGCTAGAATTAGAAAACGAAAATCGGACAGGATACAACAAATTCTGTCCGATCTTCGTGACCTAGAGAGATCGAACATAGATAATCCAAACACCCCCACCGCCACTAAAATAACTGAACTGCGCCCTGAACTCCGTACAGCACTACAAGAAACACATGCCTTTCTCACCAACCGTCTTAAACTGAAATATTACTCCTCACACAACAGAGCGGGTAAATTCCTTGCATCTAAGCTCAAAGCCCAAAAAACAAAATCTAGAATACCGGTCCTTATACACCCACTCACTAAACAAAAACTGACCAACCCACAACACATCGTAGATGCATTTGCAGATTACTACCAGTCTTTGTACAATTTAAAAGATGACACTTCCACACCCCAACCCACGAATGAAGCAATAACCAAATTCCTTGACCAACTGAACCTCCCATCCATCACTCCCTCAGAACTAGAGATCCTAAATCGCCCCTTCACAGACCCAGAAATATTAAAAATTATACAGTCAATGCCGTCTGGTAAGTCCCCCGGTCCCGACGGGTTTACATGTGAATACTACCAAACCTTTTACGGAAAACTATCCCCCTACTTAAATAAAATTTTCTCAGCTGCAGCACGCGGGGCTATATTCCCACCAGAAATGCTGAAAGCACAAATCATCACCCTTCCTAAACCAGGGAAATCAAACGACACACCTGCCAACTTCCACCCCATATCGCTACTTAACGTAGATGTTAAATTATATGCTAAGCTCCTCGCTCATAGACTAAAGGAGGTAATCCCCAAACTCATAAAACCTGATCAAATGGGATTTGTTCAGGGCCGGCAAACATCCGACGCAACTAGGAGAGTGATTGATGTGGTCTACTCGGCCGAGCGCAGTCGAACGCCTTCTCTGCTTCTCTCAATAGATGCGGAGAAGGCGTTCGATAGAGTACATTGGGGCTACATGTATCAGACTCTGAGTAAATTTGGGCTGTGGGGAATGATCCTTTCTGCAATATTAGCTCTTTACTCCTCCCCCTCGACACAGGTATATACAGAGAGTTTACTTTCTAAACCCTTTAGTATCACAAATGGTACTAGGCAAGGTTGCCCACTATCCCCTACGATTTTTAATCTTATGATTGAACCTCTGGCAGAACGTTTACGCACAGACTCATTAGTCTCCGGGTTCCTCACAAAGAATAGACATCATGTAATCAACCTGTTTGCGGATGACATAATATTAATGTTGACCAGACCCCTGACTTCACTGCCTAGAGTCCATACATTGCTGACAGAATTTAGCCATATATCATATTATAAAGTGAATTTCTCAAAATCTTTGATCCTAAACCTTGGCATCACAAATAAAACCAAACAGATACTGAAAGGAAGCCTCCCATACGCATGGGCCCGAGGGGGAGATCACATACCTGGGCATCTCTATCACCCAGCCATGTACATCCCTAGAAGAAGCCAACTACAAACCATTAATAACTAAACTAAACAACCAATTAAAAAATCTAGCGAAGACGGAACTCTCGTGGGTGGGTAGACTGGCAGCGTTTAAGATGATGATTCTCCCCCAAATTTTATGTTTTCAGAGCACTACATACCCCTTTAAAAACGACCCACTTAAAAGCTCTAAACTTAATGCTGAAGCAATTCATTTGGCAAGGTAAAAAAGCCCGATGTTCCCACTCTTACTTGACCAAACATAGAAAAGTTGGTGGTATGGGAATGATTGATATCAAGGACTACCACACGGCGGTCCGTGCGGATCACCTAAAACACTGGTTCAGTAGGTCAGATGAACCACTTTGGACTGATATAGAGAAATCCCTGAACAACACGTCAGACCTAAGCTCACTGCTGTACGCTGACTTATGGAAACCTGCAGATCTCAAAACAGTACCACCGACAACAAGGGCATCCTTATTAGCGTGGAGAGCAATCACACAGACCACTCAAAACCCCCCCAGCACAATTAAAATAGAGCTACCTATCTCCACTCTACAACATACCATACGAGACCTGAACACAAAAGACTGGGAGAAAAAAGGAGTAATGCAGATCAGTGACCTATACAACCAAGGGAAACCCCTTTCCCTCACCGAGATTAAAAATAAATTCTCTATGCCCACATCCATGTACTTCAACCTAAATAGAATACATAGATTCCTAAACACATCTCCCCCTCCGATATTAACAATTCATCCACATATATGGCATTACTACTCTAACCCATACAAACCTCTGAGTGGTACCTCTCTAATCTATAACTGGTTACAAGACAAATCCACATTTCAAAAAACCATAAACATGGAAAAATGGGAAAATTACTTAAACGCGTCCTTCTCAGAAGCACAATGGACTATGGCCATAAAATACTCTTATTGCATATCACACTGTGTTAGCCACTGGGAGTTAGCTTTGAAAATAATGCACAGGTGGTACCTTACTCCTTACAGATTATCAAGGATTTTCAACTCAAGCTCCCCATTGTGCTGGGGACAGTGTGGCGACAATGGAACCATTAAACACATCCTTTGGTCGTGCAAAAATATACAAAGTTATTGGAGAAGGATATTCCAAATTATAGCGGAAATAACTGGAGTCTTGATCCCCTCTGATCCAGCCTTAGCACTTAACCTAGGAATTGATCAGATTCCCTATGTTTACCGAGGTTTAGTCACCAACATTTTACTTGCTGCCAGAATAGTCCTTACCAGACACTGGAAAAGAGACTTAGCCCCCAACACCTCAGAAACTATCAAAACAGTCCAGCAACACTACCTTTATGAACGCTTGCTAACCTCTAATAGAAAGTCCTCTCGAGCATTTGAACGCATATGGAGACCCTGGGTCTCCTGGAACTCCACTAAATCACACGGTATCATACGCCAACCTCCATAGATCTCTTTGGGTACTTCCCATCACCCCTTCCCCCCCAATCCACTCTGTTCGGCTCTTGCACACCTGACGACGCACACCTGATGATGTTACATTATACTTATGTTGTGTCTCCCCATCCATAGATTGACCGCCTATTGTTAGAACACGTTATCAAGGACTAATATCTATCTACCAGTAGATTGTTTATATGCTGTTGTAATCATTATTATAACACACGTTCTTTACACATTTATTGTAAATCAACGCTGTCCGGATTAGCGGTTGTACCGCATTCATGCCTGTTTGCACTTACTTGAAAACCAAATAAAAATTATTAAAAAAAAAATAGGCCTTTTGGGGCTCACCTGTCAGAAAAGGTGCTAGCAGTCCTGAGGTACATCTCCACATCATCCGCAGGTGTCATCTTCTGCAATGGTAACTGGCATGGATCAACTTTTGTTCCACTAGTGCAGGAGGTGTGGGCTCCTTCTTTAACTCTATGAGAGCCTCCACCAGCTGGCGGTTGATCTCCTGCTGCGCTCCATGCTGTCTGTGACTTTCCCCCCGCTGTACTGCAGCAGCTTGTGCGACCTGGAGGTTGGTCTCCTGCTGGGCCGCAATCGCCTGTAGCAAGGCCTTTAACATCATCTCCATGCTGGAAAGTTGCCCTCTGAATCCACCACATGCGGGAGATTAGCTTTCTTAAAAGTCTGGCGGGTTGCCAGTTTTATTGATAGAAGGTTCCAAGTCAGAAAACAAACAAAATAGCAAAACAACTCCTTGCCGCCCTGTGCTAATCTATACAGAGCAGGATACCTCTTTATACGGCGTCGGGCTCATCCCTGACACCTCCAAACAAAACAAACCTTTTCTTTTTGAGTCCTTAGATCAACAAATTCCCAAGGTGTAACTCTCTCAGTGTAGTGATACTGAATCCCAGGCTAGAGCAACACTGAGTTCTCCTCCTGGTCATTTAAAGCAGCTGAAGAGGGATTTGGGTGGACCATAAACTCCGGGCCGGAACCAGCCCTGCCACGGTGGCTGGTCTGGCAAAACCCGGGCCGGACTCTTTCTAGTTCACTCCAAGTGAGCGCATGCAAGGCGACAGATATCGCCTGTCCACTATCTTGCCTCGCATAACATCACAATATTCATAATTTAAATACGGGAAAGCCTAAAATCACCCCCTATATATTTCAATATGCTATTGAGAGAGTGGGCAATAAAGCAAATCTATCATGATCCCTGATGATGTAATTTATGACAAAACACGTAGGTAGCAACTGGGATGTACGACACCCAAGGTTACTGCGCATGCACGGCCCCATCATGGCCATCTTAGAAAACTGGCAACTGGGATATATTCATGTCTGTGGAGCTATGATAGGCTGTTTCTAAATTTATGCTTGTAAGTGCAACTTAAAAAATGTTTTAAAATATAAGCAGGGCTTCACTATGGTCGTCTTTTTTATTCCAATTGCATGCCTATGACGGGGAGTCTGACAGGCCCCCTCTGTGTGATAAGAGATCATGATACGAGCTGTCTAACAAAGGATTACATTTATTAAGGCACATACTAACCACCTGACCAAGGTCAAAAACCTCTTGTTTATTCTTAAAGTTTAATTTTAATGCACTAGCACTTTTATTTGTTATCACTGCCAGTTGTAAATTGCAGATGTTGTTAAAAAAAACATCTGCAAGCATGCATAGCATACTAGCACATTATGAAATACTCACCTTGGAACAAAGCCCTCCAGTGCTGTACTGTCACCGTTGAGAAGGCTGACATGTTACCCTTGTCTTTCTTCCAGGTTTGCGCACTCCAGCGAATCACATAGCGATAGTGATGACGTCATTCCGGCACAAAGCTCTGAAGTTTTGGCAAGGAATGCCGAACCTTCAGAGCGCATGCACCAGTGCTATGTCACTGGCTGCATGCAAGGTGAATATCTCCTAAACTATGCACATTCAGGAGATATTCATTTTACCTACATGTAAGCCTTATTATAGGCTTATCTGTAGGTAAAAATGACTAAGCAGGGTTTACTACCGCTCTAATGATTGTGATGAACCTATTTTAATAAATTGACTTTGTTTATCCATGCAAAATTGTTCATATACTTATTTATGCACAGACACTTTTTGATTGCATTAATGTTCGATTTTATGTGGATACGTACTTGAATTCTGTTATGGTTTCACTTTAAATAATATAGTTGTTTTACCATTTTTTAATTGGGTTGAGCATATACACCTTTCTTGGCACATTAGAGCTACAATTTTCCTGGATTATAAATCTCTTCCTTTGCCCTGCAGGAACAAAGCATAGCTTTGCTTTAAAGTGGTTGGACAAGGTCTTTTACCTGCATTTTTACCTGCATTTACAATCCTTCTGTGTGCAGCAGCCCCTCCAGCCCCCAACCTCCCAATGCTTACCTGAGCCCCCTTTCGATCCAGCGATGTCCATGACAGTCTTGCCTCTCCTGGGACTTGCACTCCTGATTGGCTTTTGGCAACAGCTGGGAATCACAGCCAGTGAGCCAATCGGGAGATTGAGAAGGTAGGGCAGTGCAATGGCTCCATGTGTGAATGGAAACACAGAACCGCTGATCATCACACTTGCTTGGGTGCCCCCATTGCAAGCTGTTTGCTGTGGGTGCACCCAGGAGGATGGAGGGGCCAGGAGCGCCTGTGAAGAACCCGAGAAGCGGAGGATCCGGGCTGCTCTGTGTAAATCAATTCACAGGGCAGATAAGTATGACATGTTTGTTACTTAAAAAAAAAGGGGGGGGTGTGGCTGGTGCACACTTATTATGGACGGCTGAGAGCAGAGCTCCGTGTTAGACCGAGGGATTCCAGCGACACTAAGCTACAGAGAGCGGCAGTTTTGGCACCAACACCTGGGCAGAACATCTAAGAACCGGACAAGATGTCCCGTAAAATTAAGGAGGACAGAGGACCCAAGATGCTCACAGCTTTCTTCCCCCAGCCTGCCCAAGGTAGCAGGCAAGATGACGCCGGTGCTCCAGCCCCCGCTTCCTCCTCACACAGTGCGGCACATTACACAGATCTCCCTGATGATCTGGACACAGCTGAGGAGATTTCAAATGCCCTCGGTCTCCCTCCAAGTCAAGACCATCAAGCCCACTCTGCAACAACCCTGCAAAGGCTCATATGGGGCTGGAACAGGACCTCACAGACCCTGAGGTAAACCAGAAAAAAAAAACATACAGTATCTCCCACTGCCTCCATACTATCACCCATAGCAGCCTTGTCCACCTCCAATCAACCTGTCATGGACACCCTGCTCAAGGACATGTTACTGTCCCTTCATAACTCACTACAGGCAGAATTTCAAAAAGTCTCTAACTACTTCGCTAATGAGATCCACTCCCTAGGGAACAGAGTACACCATATGGAGAACTCTGTGAACTAAATGACCACCACTGTTAATGACCCAATGGATGCACGTGATGACGGCATAGATGAGCATAAATGGATCAAAGCTAAGCTTGTTGATCTTGAGGATCGTTTGAGGCATAACAACCTCAAACTAAGAGGAGTACTCGAATCAATGCAAACAACTGACCTCAAAAAAATTGCCACCGACCTCTTCACTACCCTCCTCCCGGAGGTATCACCTTTAGAACTCACTATAGACAGAATCCATAGGATTCAGAAACCGTCATTTCTTTCAAGCCATGTGCCGGGAACATTATCATGAGAATCCATTTCTACCACATAAAAGAGCAAATCTTGACCAAATCCCGATCTGCTGGGAACCTGCCTAATCCCTACAACAACATTCAAATCTGTGCGGACCTCTCCAAGTACACAATAGATCTCAGAAGACAACTCAATACTATCACAAAGGCACTTCGCAATCACAAGCTGGTATACAGATGGAAACAACCATCCAAACTCACAATCAACAGAAACAACAGATCATACACTGTACCCTCTGTTGAAGAAGGGTTGGCCCTACTCCACTCCTGGTATATAATTCCAGAACCACATCCACCTGAAGGAGCCATCAGACAACATGAAAGAGTCTCTACATCCTGGCACACTATCACCGATCGTTCATGACAGCCTTGCAACAGTAATACAACTATGCCGCCTTCTACAGCCAAATACCCTTGAGGCTAGTCACTTGGTGCTGACTTTGGCCATTAGGACTAATTTCCCACAATGATTATGCACATCACAGCTGCACAGTGCACATGTACCTTCTTTTTTTTTGCTCTGTTATGTTTCTTTCACTCTACTTTAGACTGCAAGTCCATCCAGCCCACACGCGAAGATGATGCTCACAGGTCTCCAATCGATCGACAGTTCAGTACGACATACGCTACCCAAATCAGAAATCTACTGCTCATACCACCTGCTCTCCACCTACCATCAGACCAGTAAGTACTTCTGCATCTCTGACACTAATTTATGTGTACAAGAAACCCACTTTAAAAACACGGCTACCCCGAAATGCGTTCATAAAGACTACCCACTCATATTGCCTGGCTCGTGTCCTAAGAAAACTAGAGGGTGTATATGAAATGTTGTGTAATATTTCATATACATATACAGAGGTGTATTAATTGCAGTTCACAAGTCAGTATCCTTTCAATTACATAACCACGTGGTTGACCCGCTTGGAAGATACTTAATCATTATATTCTCCATTGACAACGCTTTTTTTACATTGGCAACTATCTATGCACCTAGCAATCGCCCTGTGAAATTTATTCAAAAGGTGATCAAAAAGGATACCTAGTTATCCATGAGGACTTTAATGTATATCAGACACTTCTATGGACACATCCATGGACACATCCAATTCTAACCTAAGACATGACCACGCTATGGCCAGATTCATCCACAAGAATGCCTTGTTCAATGTGTGGTGTTGCCAACACCCTACCGAACATGGATACACCTTTTGCTCTTCAGTTCATAATACCTATACACGCATAGACTATTTTCTGGTAGACAAATGGAAACTACAAAAGATATGTGAGTCTGACATAGAAGCTATAACCTGGTCTGACCATGCTCCTGTTACCATTACAATAACTAACCCATCCTCTCCTCCACCCCTTAGAGGACATGGGGCCAACACTACTGTAATGAAAACATCCCCATATGCGGAGCTACTAAAAAAACACCTTGAAGAGTTCTTCCAAAATAACGTGGGTTCTGTGTCAGACTCAACTACACTATGGAATGCCCATAAAGCATTCATACGAGGGGTCTTAATACAACTGAGATCACAAGCTAAAAAGAGGAAGACGCAGCATTTAGACCAAATTAGAAAACAAATCTCATCGCTTGACTCCAAAAACCAAGCTAACCCATGTCAGGCTAAATGATGCAAACTTCTGGTATTACGCCAAGAACTAAGAGCCCTGTTATTAGACTCATTTGTCAAAAATCAATGCAAACTGCAGGCCAAATATTACACGACCAATAACAAAGCGGGTATAGCAATGGCACTCCACATATGAGGCCAACTAATTCAATCTAAAATACCCTCTATCCTGCACCCAACTACTAAAGTTAAACTGATCGATCAACAAGCGATAGCCAATGCTTTCTGTAGTTACTATGACAACCTCTACAACATCAAACACAATGCAGCTACACCACAACCCAATAAAGCGGATTAAATATAATTATTATTATTATTATTATACAGGATTTATTTAGTGGCAACAGTTTGTGCAGCGCTTTACAATATAAAGAGTGACATTACAGCAACAGTACAATTCAAAACAAGAGGGTTAGAGGGGCCCTGCTCCTGTGAGCTTATAGATAAATTCTTACAACAAATTAAACTAGCCTCTCTATCAGCAGACCAACTACAATCACTTAATACGCCATTCATGGTTGCAGAGGTAACCACAGTGATCAAATCGATACCCAATAACAAGTCACCCGGCTCTATTGGATTACCAAGGAAATATTACAAGCAATTTCAAGATATTCTAACTCTCCAACTATGCTAAATGTTCAATAATGCTGCCTCTTCGTCAGCTTTTACAAATGAAATGTTGAAAGCATTGGTGATAACATTACCTAAGCCAGGCAAAGATCCCAAAAAAACACAAAATTTTAGGCTAATCTCCCTCCTAAATAGCGACATAAAGATTTATGCCAAGGTCATTGCCAGCCGTCTGGTAGATATTCTACCACCCCTTATCCACAAGGATCAAGCAGGTTTTATGAAAGGGAGACAACCGTCAGATGCCACCAGGTGGTTGGTAATTATTATTAATTTTGTTGAGAGAACATGAATGCCTTCTCTGCTTCTATCTTTAGATGCAAAGAAATTGTTAGATACAGAGTAAATTGGGCCTATCTGTAAGCGGCATTAAACAAATTTGGGTTCCAAGACAGAATACTATCAGCTATCACAGCACTGTACTCAGCCCCTATACCCAAGTGTATGTAGAGGAAATGCTTTCACGTCCATTCTCCATTACAAATGGTACCAGGCAGGGGTGCCCCTGTCCCCCCTAATCATCAAACTGGTCATGGGACCACTAACAGAAATAATAAGGAATGACCCAGCCATATCTGGGGTTACAATAGGAACATCAACGCATAAAATAAGCCTCTTTGCGGATAATGTTATTCTTATTATAACAAACTCAACCTCCTTCCTGCTACATATACAACAGATCTTCTGAGATTTTGAAGAGACTTCATACTATAAAGTTAATGAATCCAAATCCCACATTCTTGACATCGGAGTGGATGGAATCTCAAGAAATCTCCTAGAATCCTCCTACCCCTACCCTTGGAAAGATTCAGGGATTGACTCTTTGGGCATTACACTCACCAATACAAAACACCTATTTAGCAGCAACTTCCTCCCCTTCAAACAACAATTCATTCAAGAGCTGGAATTCCTAGCTAAATTTGAGTTCTCCTGGACCGGACACCTTGCTGCATTTAAAATGCTAATCCTCCCAAAACTGTTATATCTTTTCAGAACTCTCCCAATTGACATTCCCAAATCCTACCTTAAGTCACTACAACTGAGCCTGAATAAATACGTACGGCAAGGGAAAAAACAGCGGAGCGCCCATAATATTTTAATCAAACACAGAACCACAGGTGGCTCCACAATGGCAAATATGCTAGATTACTATCATGCCTCAATATTAGCACAACTAAAGGATTGGTTTAGACCATCCCCACTTACGCTATGGGGAGACATAGAATGAGACACGGTGGGTGCCATTTAATAACCTACACCTATGGTTATGCAGTAGATGCCCTAGATCCAAAACTTCCCCTCACTACTCACCCACTTTTAAAGCCTCAGCACAGGCCTGGTGGAGACTTATGACATCCACTTGGAACAAGACCCTTTTAAAGGAGTGAAAGCACCAAATCACTATTCTGAAATACCTCATTCCAGATATTCGCTTAATTAACTGGCTTAATGAAACTGAAACAACACTTGACATACTGTTCGACAAAGGAACTTTTAAACCCTTTGATCGACTAGTCCTGGAATACAACATACCCTTTACAGACTTCTATCAATACCTACAAATACACAATTGTATCAAACACAACCCTCAGATCAAATACACTATCTCAATACAGGTGAAAGACTACCTATACATGAACTAACATAGGAAGAAATGTATATCACTATTTTATACCATACTTGGGGAAAAAGCCGTATTCACAAAAATTTCCCCATATGGCCAAATGGGAAAAAGACTTACAATGTCAATACCTACCAAATCATTGGAAAAAAGCACTCAACGCTATCTACAAAGCCACCTCATGCACATCACTATGGGAACTAACCCAAAAATTGACCCAAAGATGGTATTTGACCCCTTCAGTTTTAGCCTACTATAAAGAGAATGCCTCGCCACGCTGCTGGAGGAAGCAGGAGTTGTGGCCAAACAGGAACACTCCTACACATAATGTGGGAATGCCCCCATATACGAAATTTCTGGAAAGAGGTATTATCTATCATCAACACTAAAATAGGGTCCCACGTACACCCTACCCCAGGCTTAGTCATTCTCAATCTGAATAGTGAACAACTACCCCCTGCTGGGAGGAAATTAGTAATACACATAGTAGCAGTAAAGAGGAATCCAGTGAGCCGCTATGATAGCTATGATTAAGCATCCGTGACTAGGATGTGAAATGCGTTAGCTGTTTGCTTGGACCTTGGAATAAAGCATTGGAACTCGAGTGCGGCTCACCGGATTCCTCTTTACTGCTACTTCAGTATTAGCATGCTTAGCCAGCACCGTCAAGGTATCTAGGATTACCCACACCTGAGTTCAGCCTAAGCGGTCTTTCCCTCACTAGTAATAGACCTACTTCTAGCAGTAAAGTAAAGCAGTAAAAAAAAATAACAAAAATAAAAAATAAATAAATAAATAAAAAGGGGCAGACTCGATGGACTACTCAGTCTTTTTCTGCCATCACTTTTCTATGTTTCTATGTTTCTAGCTATACTCTCAAAAACGTGATTATGGAAAACACCCTCACCTCCAAAAGTGCTTGATGTTGTTAATATGACCCAAACACACTGCACATACAAACTCTTATTGACAACTGATAGGGAAAACTATCAAAGAGAAAGTGCAACATGGCTTGCATGGAGCAAATGTTATGAGAGATACACTAGTTGAGTAAACTAAATACAACACTAGTAAACTAACTGGATGGAACACGTTCGTTGGTTTAGTTTACTTAGTTTATTGTTTCATTATACAATATAATGCTACACTATTTGCCAATAGATGTAATAGTAGGACATGTACATTGCTTATGTAGGTAACTTGCCTATGTACTTGACTAGTCTAGGATCCTTTTTTCTAAGTTGGTAAACCGATTAAAATAAAAATACTTTAATTCAAAGGTTGGCCGAATTGCCTTCCACCTTATGACAAAGTTTGTTCCCAGATGGGGTGTCTAGGGGTGGGGGACTATACCTTTATCATACATTTAGCACTAATACTGCATCCACTGGTCAAGCTCAATTATAACCTTTGTTTTGTCATTGAACTCATAAATAAGTATGTCCTAATGTATAACAGATAGTACCAATGTATATCCATCCTTTCATACTTTTCTTTTGTGAAAAAAAAAACAATAAAAAGTTTTGAAAATAAAAAAAATAATAATGAGACTTTACAATTACTTTAAAGCTTGGAACTTTTAGTTTGAAAAGAAAGGATCTACTACTTAAAATACTCAGTTTTAAGAATTGCATTGTATATCTTAATCTAATGATATTAACAATACTCTCCAAAGATTAGGAAACATTGCAGTTCATATATTCCATAGTATATGATCACCATACCTTAGAGAGAGGATCAAAATGCAGGGTTGGTGCAGCAGGCAACAGGTTCTTATAGTTACTAATGATGAGGTTAAACCTATAAAATGCCTGGTTAAAGTTTAACAACCTTTTATATATACCACTAATACCAACTGCCTACCAACCAGTCATTATTTTCATATGATGTCATATAGTCTTTGTTCCTCACGTGATTTATTTTTCCAACATGATTTACCTAGTTGAGAGGAGATAAAAATGAATCATGTGTGGAACTTATGGCTAAAGCACCCGAAGTGCACCCTGCCTTCATGAGCAACACATTCCTTGGAGCTACGTGGCACTTTGACCTAGGCTACCCTGAACTCGATATGTATCCTTACCTGGATGAGTACAATGTTTGAGCGGAGGGGTTCGGGTCCACGGCACCGACTTTGCTGGCCGGTGGGCCCTGACCCCTCATTGACTCTTATCCGTGCACCATTGTCTTATGATGCCACATTCTCTCTATTGTTTTCTTTTGGTTACCTGTATTCTCCGCTACACTTAAGCAATGCCTTATACCATGTAACCGTTACTACAATGTTATATGTATTTACATGGATATTACTGCTATCACCTGTATTTGACTGTCTTTGAAAAATAAAAATTCTTTAAAGAGAAAAAAAAAAAAATGAATCATGTGCAATGTAAATAATGAAAAATATGATACAGTATATCACTAAGGATAAGCCAACCATTTGGTCGGGCTGTTCAGCCTCCTGATTAGTGGTAGCCAAGCATAATATTGTATATAGAAGTGGCATGTCCACCACTTCCATAAATGACAGCTTCCCACTGTCAATGTTTCATAGGGAAGCAGCAAATGCAGGCATCTAGCAATACTGACATCCCTGGAAACCACAGAAAGATGTAGTGACTGGGGATAAAACATGTATTGACTAGGAAGACAGTCAGAGAATTAGAAAGACAAAGCTGTGCAAAAGGGAGAAGGAGAATGAAAAATATGACAATGGAGATGGAGAGCCAGATACATGATTATTTTTCTGACGTTTGATGTGTACTTGACATGTGCCAAATAAATAACACAATGCACTTATATTGAGGAGATTTAACAACATGTGCAATAGAAACCAGAAAATGACAAACTGTGATTTGTCAGAGGAATGTCACAGTTTCTGCACCCTATAACTATATACTCTATCTGCACTACAATGTTAGATATTAGTTGCAGATCTGGTCAGGTCCCTGTAGATAAGCTTAACAGAGGTAGACTGAGTCAAGTGAAACTGCATCTTCTCTTCCTCCTCCCTATCTAAGTAGAGGAAAGGAGGTTGCTGGCAGGTTTCCTCTGATGAAGGAGCAAGCACTCAGGTGGTTTCTATTATGGATAACACAAAGTGCAGTGCTATAAATACCTATAGTGTGTTGGAAAAAGCAAGTGGCTTTCTATATTGTGAACTATATATATACAATATCTCACAAAAGTGAGTACACCCCTCACATTTCTGTAAATGTTTTATTATATCTTTTCATGTGACAACACTGAAGAAATTACACTTTGCTACAATGTACAGTGAGTGTACAGCTTGTATAACAGTGTAAATGCTGCCCCCTCAAAATAACTCAACACACAGCCATTAATGTCTAAACCACTGGCAACAACAGTGAGCACACCCCTAAGTGAAAATGTCCAAATTGAGTCAATTAGTAATTTTCCCTCCCCGGTGACATGTGACTTGTTAGTGTTACAAGGTCTCAGGTGTGAATAAGGAGCAGGTATGTTCAATTTGGTGTTATCGCTCTCACTCTCTCATACTGGTCACTGGAAGTTCAACATGGCACCTCATGGCAAAGAACTCTCTGAGGATCTGAAAAAAAGAATAGTTGCTCTACATAAAGATGGCCTAGGCTATAAGATGATTGCCAAGACCCTGAAACTGAGCTGCGGCACGGTGGCCAAGACCATACAGTGGTTTAACAGGAGAGGCTCCACTCAGAACAGGCCTCGCCGTGGTCGATCAAAGAAGTTGAGTGCACATGCTCAGTGTCATATCCAGAGGTTGTCTTTGAGCATTAGATGTATGAGTGCTGCCAACATTGCTGCAAAAGTTGAAGGGGTGGGGGGTCAGCCTGTCAGTTTTCAGACCATATGCTGCACATTGCATCAAATTGGTCTGCATGGCTGTCGTCCCAGAAGGAAGCCTCTTCTAAAGATGATGCACAAGAAAGCCCGCAAACAGTTTGCTGAAGACAAGCAGACAAAGGACATGGATTACTGGAACCATTCCTGTAGTCTGATGAGACCAAGATAAACTTATTTGGTTCAGATGGTGTCAAGCGTGTGTGGCAGCAACGGGGGAGGAGTACAAAGACAAGTATGTCTTGCCTACAGTCAAGCATGGTGGTGGGAGCGTCATGGTCTGGGGCTGCATGAGTGCTGCCAGAACTGGGGAGCTACAGTTCATTGAGGGAACCATGAATGCCAACATGTATTGTGACATAATGAAGCAGAGCGTGATCCCCTCCTTTCAGAGACTGGGCCGCAGAGTAGTATTCCAACGTGATAACGACCCCAAAGACACCTCCAAGATGACCACTGCTTTGCTAAAGAAGCTGAGGGTAAAGGTGATGGACTAGCCAAGCATGTCTCAAGACCTAACCCCTATTGAGCATCTGTGGGACATCCTCAAATGGAAGGTGGAGGAGCGCAATATCACTCACATCCACCAGCTCCGTAATGTCATCATGGAGGAGTGGAAAAGGACTCCAGTGGCAACTTGTGAAGCTCTGGTGAACTCCATGCCCAAGCGGGTTAAGGCAGTGCTGGAAAATAATGGTGGCCACAAAAAATATTGATACTTTGCTCCCAATTTGGACATTTTCTCTTAGGGGTGTACTCACTTTTGTTGCCAGTGGTTTAGACATTAATGGCTGTGTGTGAGTTATTTTGAGGGAACAGCACATTTACACTGTTATACAAGCTGTACACTCACTACTTTACATTATAGCAAAGTGTCATTTCTTCAGTGTTGTCACATGAAAATATAGAATAAAATATTTACAAAAATGTGAGGGGTGTACTCACTTTTGTGAGATACTGTATATGCATTATACTTGTCTATACCAGCAGGTGGCACTGCAGTATGATAGTGTGTATTATATGGTACAAAGTGATAACAGGAGGTACCTTCTGTATCTAAGTGTGTACTTGTTTGTTGTTTTTTTCCTGTCTATGATAAAAGGCATGTAATATATTCCTCCATGACAGTAAGGGTGCCTACTGCATTCAACAAGCTTCCAGCGTTATATCAATACTCTGCACAACAGGTTATGGGTCCCAGAGCACCCAGCAGCACCCAGGCAGTGAAGAGGATACTCAGTGAGTACAGTGTGTTGGTGAATACTGTATACAGGCTGCTGAAAGATGGCAAGTGGTTCAGATGTGAAGTTTGCAATTGCAAAGCTGAACAATGCCAATTACCAGCTGTGGAAATTTAAACTGGAAATGTTTCTAAGCAAGGATGACTTGTGCAAGTGCTGAATACAGACAGACCCACAAACAGAGAGACAGAGGACTGGGACACAAGAGATAGGCTGGCTAAAGCAACTATAAGCTTACTAGTGGAAGGTGACCAGCTTATCCACATAATAACAGAGAATACAGTCAAAGATATGTGGACTCATTACCAAAACAGCATGAGAGTTCAAGTCTAAACAGTAAGCTGTTTTTGCTACGAAAGCTGTATAAGATGAGACTAGAAGAACGCCAGCAAATGTGTGATCACAAAAGCTATGCTAGAGATCACAGAGCAGCTAAGCACCATCGGAGAGGACATCAAAGATAACCATATTGTTGCCCTGCTCTTCTGCAGCCTTCCAGGGACATATACTGCTCTTATTAATGCTTTAAAAACCAGACCCAAGCAGGAACTGACGCTGGAATATGTCAAAGGCAAGTTAATCAATGAATATGAAAGAAGGAAGGAAAATACTCACCATGATGACAAAGCTCTTAAGGTGTACAAAGGCACAAAGCACAACAAAGAAAGCAGAGCCTGTTTTCGCTGTAAAAAGATTGGTCACTTAAAAAAGGATTGTTCTATCTGGAAAGCTGAGCAGAAAAAGCTACAGCTATCTACAAAAGAAAGACTTAAAGCAATAACAAAGTAAACTGCAGACACATCATGGAGTGGCATCTTTAAAGTGATACAGAGAGGCAAGCCACGCGGCTGGTGCTTAGACTCAGGTGCAACAAGCCACATGACTAGCGATGAGACTTTCTTCACAAACATTGATTACAGTGCAAAAGACAAATTTTTCCTAGCAAACGGGAAAAGCATCACTGCCAAAGGTACAAGCCAGGGCTTTCTGAACTGCATTACACCACAGGGCAAGCATAGTATCCTTGTAAAGAAAGTGTTGTATGTTCCCTAACAACGGTCTCACAGTTAAGTTCCAGGGTGATGAATGCACAATTCACAGTATTAAGCAAAGCATCGCAAAAGGAAAACTGGATGATCACCTATACAGGCTCATCACCACAGACCAGCAAGCCAATATAGTCTCTAATGACCCACGCAGAAAATGTATTCATTCATGGCACAAGCGGCTGGGGCATAGAAGTCCAGAAGCTATACAGGACATTATAAAGAGAGGCTTATCAGAAGATTTGACAATAATGCCTCGCAAAGTGCTGCATTGAAGCAAAAGCCATGCATGCTCCCCTTCCCCAATCTTCTCAAAGAAAAACCACCCATCCTCTGCAGCTCATGCATAGTGACCTATGCGGTCCAATGAAAACTCCCACGTCAGGTGGGAACAGATATCTACTGACTTTTATTGATGACTATTTCAGGTACACAACTACTTATCTGATGAAACACAAGAATGAAAATTCAGAGAAACTTCAAGAGTTCGTTGCCATGTCTAGCAGCAAATTCCAATGCAAACCATAAATAATACGCATCGACAATGGGGTTGAATACATAAGAAAATAAGTGGCCTCATACCTGAAGACACAAGGAATAGTACATCAGACAACCACACCATACACTCCTGAACAAAACAGTGTAGCAAAAAGGAAAAATCACACTCTTATAGAAATGGCCAGGTGCATGTTGTCAGATGCCAACCTACCTCACAAGTACTAGGGAGAAACAGTTATGACTGCAACCTACCTACAGAACAGACTACCCTCAAAAGCCTTTGAAAGTACTCCATTTGAAATGTGGCATGGGTCAAAGCCTAGCATAGGGCACATCAGAGTGTTTGGATGTAAAGCATATGCCTATAGTCCAAGTGAAAAGTGATCCAAGCTGGAGAACAGAGCCATAGAGGGCATTCTAGTAGGCTATAGTGAGCAAACTAAGGGTTATAGAATCCTACACCCAAAGACTGACAATAAGCCATAGAGTTTATTTTGATGAGAGCCCATCACCAGAGACACTAATCCTTGAAAACTGTGAAGTGAATATGCCCAACAAACCATAAGAAAAGGTCGATCAAAGCGAACCTGTGAAGGAGTTAGAACAAGAAGTGGAACTCACAATGCCTAAATCAAGTTCCCCACCAGAACCTGCTGAACTGCCTGAAATCAGAAGATCCAATCGGACTACAAAGGGGATACCACCCCGCAAGCTGTCACACTGTCAAAACACACATACTTGCATACTTGAACCAACATCCTGGGAAGACATAGAAAAACTGCCAAAATGTGAAGCCAATAAATGGAGAAAGGCAACAGAAGAAAAATTAAAGTCACATCAAGAAAGTAAAACCTGGACACTCACAGAGCTCCCTCCTAACTGCAAAAGTATAGGAAGTAAGTGGACTTTCAAAGTAAAGTCAGACGCAGAAGGCAATATCCACAAATACAAAGCCAGACTAGTTGCCAAGAGTTACTCCCATAAATTCGGTGAAGATTACGATGAAACATTTGCTCCCGTTGTAAAACACTTCATTATCAGAGCACTTCTTAGCGTTGCAGCCGGGAAAGGCATGCAAATGAAACACCTAGACCTTAAAACTGCTTTCTTATATGGAGACATTAAGGAAGACCTCTACATGGAGTGTGTGTAAACTTCAGAAGAGCATCTATGGTCTTAAACATTCTGCAAGGATGTAGAATGAGAAAGTGAATGAAGTGCTTACCAAAAAAGTAAAGCAGGCCTCTGTCTCTACTTCAGGAATCAAGAAGACAATTGGCTATACATCCTTATCTACATGACATTATAACTTGTTTTGAACAAGAAGGGGATTACAATCGGATAGTTCACAAGCTGAAAGAAAATTTTGAAATCAAAGAGCTACTATCTGGGAATCCAAATAGAGCGAGAGAAGATGGAAGTTATCTTCTCAACCAATCTCAGAAAATCTCCGAAATATGCAAGATGCAAAGTAAATGAAAACTCCTATGGAACCAGGCTACCTAAAGAGCAATGAAGCAGAAAACTTGATACCCAACAATGACATGTTTTGCAGAGCAATCGGTAAGCTGTTATATGTTGCCACTGTGACAAGATCAGACATAGCTGCAGCAGTGGGCATAATATGCAGAGAAGTGTCAGCTCCCTGTCAGCATGACTGGAACGCAATAAAAAGAAAGATGCAGTACCTCAAAGGAACAATTCAGATGAAGTTATGTTTACCAGCAACATCAGATCCAAAATTGTTTGGATATGTGGATGCTGATTGGGCCGGGGACTGCACAGACCACAAATCCACAAGTGGATTCATCTTCCAGTAAGGGGAGGGAACCATAAATTGGTCTAGTTGAACACAAGCAACTGTCTCTCTATCTTTAACTGAAGCAGTGCACATTGCAGCAGCTTACACATGTCAAGAAGCAATATGGATTCATCAACTTTTTGTGGACATTGGGATAGGCATGTCAAAACCAATTCCCATTTTCGAAGACGATCAGGGGTGTATAAAGCTTACACAATCAGAAAGGGTCAATCCTAGGACCAAACACATCGACCTCAAGTGTGACCTACTGAGGGAGAATCAAGAGCAAGGTATTATTGACATTCAATACTGTCCATCAGAGGAGATGACTGCCAATGTTGAAGGAACGTCATAGTTATTTCCAGAAGAAGCTGATAATAATTTGACAAAGCACATGCTGTTGAGAAGGGGTGTTGAAAGAAGCAACAGCAAGTAGCTTTCTATATTGTGAACTATATAAATGCATTATACTTGTCTATACTAGGTGGCACTGCAGTATGATAGTGTGTATTCTATGGTACAAAGTGATAACATATAAGTACCTGAAATAAATAAAAATAAAAAATAATAACAGGATGTACCTTCTGTATCTAAGTGTGTACTTGTTTGTTGTTCTCTTCCTGTCTATGATAAAAGGCATGTAATATATTCCTCCATGACAGTAAAGGTGTCTACTGCATTCAACAAGCTTCCAGCATTATATCAATACTCTGCATAACACAGTGAATGGTATAAATCAATTAATAATGAAAAAAATGATAATAAATATGAACATTAAAAAGTGTCCACAAAGAAAAGCCCCATAGAAAAATCTGTGCTGAGTAAGGAAAAATCCAAGGACAGCAAGACCAGCTTACCAGAAGACCAGCGACTCCGCTTACTCAGGGAGGACAATGAACGCTCAAACGGACTTCCAATCCACTTAGCAAAGGCTTGGGTATCCTCTCAGGTAGCTCCAGGTGGCAAGTACAAGGACAGAAGATAGGCAAGTACTCCAGGAAGCTGTACCAGCAAATCTTCACTCATGTTCAATGAACGGAGTATATGCAAAATACAAAGCTCCACATAGTACAGTACTGTACAAACGTATCATTTATTGTAAAAAGTAGTGCACTTACATTTATTTTATTTTTAACCATAGATTTTAATTACGTTCCACAATGTACATTTCATAATAGAAAATAGATTATACATTGTATTATACGTACAAAATAAGAACAGTAGAAATGTTCCAAAAGCTTTTCATATATATACACATTGTTTAAACATAAACATTGCTTAAAGCAGAGTTTCACCCATTTAAAAGTCAGTAGCTACAAAAAGTGAAGCTGCTGACTTTTAATAAACAGACACTCGTCTGTCCCACGTTCCAGCACTGCGGCCGCCCAAAGCCTCGCTCCTCTCCCCCTCCTCTCCACGGCACCAGCATTGCAAGTGTGTGCTGTACGATCTGAATGGCCGGGCAATCTTCTGGGACCTGTGACGTGTCCCAGAAGATTGCAGGGAGGGAGGGGAGAGAAGGCGCGCCTGCGGGGGCGCACATGGAGGTGATCGGTGGTGTGGTGGGTCAGTCTGACCCACCCCATTACCGATCTCGGTAAAAAGCTTCCATCGGAAGCTCTTTACCACGTGATCAGCTGTGACCAATCACGGCTGACCACCAGGGAGATGATCAGGGAGCCCATACTAGACCACCAGCTAAGGGGCATATTGCCCAACATGGCTGGCACTCAGTGCCAATTACAGATGCCACCCTAGACCACCAGGGAATGGACACCCTACAGTGCCCTCTTTCAGTGCCACCTATCGGTGTCCACCAGTGCCACCTATCAGTGCCACCTATCAGTGCCCAGTGCCACCTATCAGTGCCCATCATTGCTGCTTATGAGTGCCCGTCAGTGCCGCTTATCAGTGCCCGTCAGTGTTGCATATCAGTGCCACCCATCAGTGCTGCATAAAAATGCCTCATCAGTGCCCATCAGTGCCACCTTATCAGTGTCACCTCATCAGTGCCAATCAGTACTGCCTCATCAGTGCCCATCAGTGTAGCCTATCTGTGCCCATCCGTGATGGAGAAAACATACTTATTTACAACGTTTTGTGACAGAAACAGAGAAAAACTTTTTTTTTCCAAATTTTTAGTCTTTTATTATTTATAGCACAAAAAATAGAAACCGCAGAGGTTATCAAATGCCACCAAAAGAAAGCTTTATTTGTGGGAACAAAATGATAAAAAATTTTGTTTGGGTACAGCATTGCACAACCGCACAATTGTCATTAAAAATGTGACAGTGCTGAAAGCTAAAAATTGGTCTGGGCGGGAAGGGGGGTAAGTGCCTGATATTGAAGTGGTTAAGCATATGCGGGCCTCGAAAAAATGCACTAGGTTGTGACCTCCACCAGAGGATAAGCCTCCCATCCCATCTGGGTACACACTGTGAACAGGCTCAAATCAATCAATACTTAGAGGCCCACCCTCGACCCTAATGGAGGGCTCTGAGGTTGGGTGATGTGGCATAATCACGTATATAACAACATTAAAGCGGAGGTCCGGGCTAAAAAAAAAAATTAAAAGTCAGCAGCTACACATACAGTAGCTGCTGACTTTTAATATTAGGACACTTACCTGTCCTGGACTCCAGCGATGTCGGCACCCGCCGCCGATCTTCGGATCGGGGGACGGGTGCAGCCGCTTCCATCGCGGGTAAGGGAACCCGGACGTGTAAGCAGTACAGCTTCACGCCGGGCACCTTACCGCGCATGCGCGAGCTCTGCCACGCTCTGCTACTGGCCAGGCGGCCAGTAGCAGAGCGAGCAGGGAGGAGGGAGCCGGCTTCTGACGTCATCGGCCGCGTCCGCCGGCCAGAACTCCCGGAAGTGTGGAAAAGGACACCTGTCTAAAGACAGGTGTCCTCTTCCCCCTCCCCCCCGAAAGGTGCCAAATGTGACACCTGAGGGGGGGAGGAATCCAACCAGCGGAAGTTCCACTTTAGGGTGGAACTCCGCTTTAACTGTTAGACATACTTGGTTGAATAAGTAATGTGTTAGACATGTCAGTTCTCAAATTTACCACTAGAGGGCAAGCAACCCTTACGCTTATACCTGTATTCTATAATCATGAATCAAGAGTTGTAGAATATATTATTCATACATCATATATGTGAGGAGGCTTTTTTCAGAGTTCTCCAAATATCTCAATGTTTATGGAATATGAGGGCTCTTCTTTCTTTATAAGCAAGCATTTTTTCCATCTTACACTGTGCATTAACTCTCGATTTGACTTCTTCAATATTCAGGGATTTTTTTGAATGCCATTCTCTAGCTAGCGATGGATATAACTGGATGTTTATTGGTTAGGTAATTCCATAGGAGCAAAGGAATCTCAACGGGCCAGGTTCGGTTGGGGGGCTATATAGTATATTATTTGGTTCATTTTATAGCTATCCATGGTGTCTGGGTTTTTTAAATCACTCAAGAAGAAATTAACCCCCCTTTTTTTCCAATCTTGTATTGATAGTCCTGGAATTAGGTGTTTGTAGGATGCTAGTGGGACTTTAAGACTGACGACTGCTACTTCCACAAATTTTTGTCTCGTTAGGGAAGACCACGCTGCAGTTGTGGCTTTAAAGGAGGGATATAGAGGTATTGAAGGGCTGTGATGCAGACTTGCAGCCATTGCTAAGTCAGGAAGGTTGTGTCCTGGGGTAACCTCTTGCTCTACCACAGATTGTCTTCCTGGCAAGAGAACCAATAATGCATTTGGTCAAGAATTGCAGCTTGATAGTACATTTGTGCATTGGGAAGACCAACTCCACCAAGGTATTTGGGTTTATACAAATTCGGTAAGGCTATTCTAGGTTTTTTCCACACCCAGATATACTTCCTCAGGCTAGCCGTCAGTTGTGAAAATAATTTTTGAGGAATAGGTATAAGAAGAGTCCTGAAGAAGTATATCAGTTTAGGCAAAACTTGCATCTGACTTGTGGCCATTCACCCAATCCATGACATATGCAATTTACCAAGCTGACTTAATTCATCTTCCAATCTAGCTAGGAGTGGTGGTAATTGCATGAGTATAGTCTGGAGGAGTGGTCTCCAAACTGCGGCCCAGGGGCCAGATGCGGCCCTTTGCTTGCCTTTATGTAGCCTTTGCAACACTATTCCTCCTACTGACACCAACAATGGGGGCATAATTCTTGCCACTGAAAGCAACAATGGGGCACTATTCCTCCCACAGATGCCAAGGAAGGGCACTACTCCGCCCATTGACACCAATGATTAGGCACTATTCCTCCCACTAACACTGACAATGGGGCACTATTCCTCCCACTGACACCATCAATAGGGGCATAATTCCTTCCACTAACACCCAACAATGGGGCTTTATTTCTCCCACTGACACCAATGATGGGACATTATTCCTCCCACTAAAAATGTTGCATTGTTTACCCCTACTAATACCAAGACATTTTCTACTTCCTCTAGCCACAGTCCACACCCCCCCCCCCCTTCACAGTCTGAAGAACAGTAAACTGGCCCCTTGTTTAGAAAGTTTGGAGACCCCTGGTCTGGAGGAAGAAAAGGTTAACTGTATGCCAAGATAGGTAATAGAGGGTGACTCCATTATAGGGAAACATCTTACTGATCTGGTTTACTTTTTCTTTAGTTATGTTAAGTGGGATAGCATAGCATTTATTTGTGTTAACCTTATAAAAGGCTCAATGACAAGTGAAAATAGGATCAGGGACAATGGGCATCCCTAGCGGGTTCCATTTGATGGTTTAAACGGGTCAGAGAGTAAACTGGAGGTGTATACTTGGGCCGTTAGATTGGAGTAAAATGACATCATGGCTGAGTAGATCATACCAGATAACCCAAATTTGGATAGGGTCTTTGACAGCTATCCCCAATAGACCCTGTCAAAGGCCTTTTCTGCATCTGCATTTAACATCCTTCTAGTTCCATCTGGTGCCTGCCTGCCCTTTACAAAGCCCACTTGGTCCATTCTTATGAGGTATGGGGTAACTTCTATTAGTCTATTAGCTAAGACCTTAGCATAAATCTTTAGCTCTGAATTCAGTAGGGAAATAGGTCTAAAGTTTTGAGGAAATGTGGGGTCTTTACCTGGCTTTAGCAAAGTAACTATTACAGCCTGAAGCATTTCTTTTGGGAACGAATCTGATGTGGCTGGTGTATTGAATACTTCAACAAGTTTTGGGGTGAGTAGGGTCGTGAATGCTTTATAATATTTGGCAGAGAAGCCATCTGCTCCTGGTGATTTATGCATGGGTAAAGATTTTATAATTAGCTCAACTTCTTTACTAGTGATGGGAGTGTTCATTCTTTGGAGTGTGGTGGTATCTAATGAGGGTAGGTGGATTCTTTGAAGGAAATTATAGATCTCAGAATATGTGGGTTGATAGGTGTCTGGATCCTTATTAAGATTATAGAAGGATTCATAAAAATCTTTAAATGCGTTAGCTATGTCATTTGGATTACGTAGAGTGGCATTCGTTTGGTGGAGTCTAATATGTGTGAGATTAGAACGTGCTTGCCGTTTTTTGATTTGGGGAGCCAGAAGTTTTCCTGCTCTGTTGTTTTGGGAATAGAAGGAAAGCTTCAATCTTTTATAATAAGTGTCATAGTCTGTCCTAAGTTCTTGTCATAACTCTTTGCGGGTGGGGTTATGGCGGTTTATTATAAGGGTAGAAGTGGTGCTGGGGTTTTTATGTTGAGCTTCCAACTCTGCAATAGATGTGTGCAGTTGTGAGATGTAATTTTTTTTTCCCTCTCTCTAGAAGCAATTTGTATCAGTGCTCCCCTAGCAAAGGCCTTGTGTGCACACCATATCATCATTGGAGAGCATTCCTCGTTGTCATTGAGACGAAAATACTCCTTGGGTTCGCCTTCGATTTCATCCCTGATGTTGTGGTGTGGTAGAAGGAAGGTATTGTTGCACCATAGAGGTTGTGGGAAACTCTGCATGTATCCACAATGTCTATAGTTACGGGTGCGTAGTCCGACCATGTGATATTGTGGATATCCGCCTTACATACATTTTGCAAAACATACATACTTGTAAGAAAGTAGTCTATTCTTGAGTAGCCATTATGTATCATCGAATAGCACATGTAATCCCTCTCAGTGGTTCGGAGGCAGCGCCAGGGGTCATAGAGGCTTTCTTGTATGTATAGTGAACCCAAAGAGGGCTTTCGCCTGCGGCCCACTGAGATGGAATCAAGTTCATCATTCACAATCACATTAAAATCATCACACAGTATAAGGTTACCCTTTTGCTTTTGCTTAGAGAGCTACTCTATGGATACATCTCAGAGGCTTATTATTGGGTGCATATAGGTTCACCAGTGTATAAGGGATATCAAGTTCAGCGACCAGAATGATGAAATGGCCTTGGGTGTCAATGTTTTTGTTCAGTAAAGCAAAGGAGAGGGTGTCTTTGATAGAAATTAATACTTCATTTCTTTTGGTTGTGTCATTTGCTACAAACACATATGGAAGTTTTGGATGAGAGCATTTTGGAGGCATGAGGTTAGAAAAATGCGTCTCTTGTGCACATAAAATGTCACACTTTAGGTCCATTGCTGATTTCCATCAGGCTCTGCGCTTATAGGTACAGTTTAAAGCAGAACTCTGGGGAAAAACTTTTTTCCATGTCCTTTTTGCTGATCTCCTACCTTCACCAACTATGCCATCCATCTTCTGCTGAGCTCTGTAGTTCCTCTGTAGTAGCCTGCTGAACGTGCTGAAAAACCATTATTCCCCTCTGACATCTTGTTTCTAAGACCGCTGGCTGTTCTCCATCCTGTACTAGCAGCAGCGGTCTGACACGCCTTCCTGTAGTTTTCTAACAGCCCAGGTGGCATTTCTATTTCCTCCTGCTGGGCTGTAGTGGGCGGATGGGGTCTCACAGCCCCCCCGGTCTGTGCCGCCCATAGAGGTGGTTTTCCTATTCCCTCCTCCTCCTCTCTGCCAGCACACTGATGGGCACTGATAAGAAGCACTGGTGGGCATGGTGTCACCGCACTGATAAGTAACACCGGTGGCACCGCACTGATGGGCACTGATAAGCGGCACTGGTGCGGGCACGGTGTCATCGCACTGATAAGCGGCACTGGTGAGCACAGTGTCACCGCACTGATGGGCACTGATAAGCGGCATTGGTGGGCTCGGTGTGACCACACTGATGGTCACTGGTGGGCACGGGGTCACCACACTGATGGGCACTGATAAGCAGCACTGGTGGGCATGGTGTCACTGCACTGGTGAGCACGGTGTCGCCGCACTGATGGGCACTGATAAGCGGCACTGATGAGGCTGCACTGTTTACTGACACCGTAAACTTCCATATATCTATAGGAGGGGTTTCCACCATCGCTGCAACGTTTCATTTTATGTCTTATTTTCAGTGTTATGTGTATTATGTGTGATGTTACATATTGTGGTAATATTGAAGTACATTGAGATTTCCATACATTAGAGGGCTCCACCATTATTGTGTTATTGACTGGTAAGTTAGCGCTGTGCTTTTTTTGTGTTTTTCTCATGCTGACATTTACTTGTGTCACATACTGATATAAATCATCACGACTCTTTCTTTCTGTGGTGCAGCTGGGGATGTCCTCATATACACCATACCAGCAATGAATGTTGTTATAATGGAGAATTATCAGTATCAGCCGAACAACAGGTGTAATCCATGTTGACACAGAAACAAACAGCCAAAAAGGCATCAGGGATATTTTGACCCCAAGGGGGACATTAAGGCAATTATTTGAGTAATAGGCACTAGTGCCTATGGGCACTGTCAACCAGTTTTACTTTTTTGATTGTTGTGGCGTCTGTCTAGGGAGGGCTCAAGATCTGCAGAATTGCCATCTGCAGATGCCCATTCTGGAGAAGCTTCATACCTTTTTCCAAGGATGTTATGGAATGCAATTCTTTGTGCATTTCCACTAGTAATTTGGCCACACTTGTAGAGGATTTTATGGTTGTCCAGTATTTTTGTTATGGGGACTAAATTATGCCTTTCCAACATAGTGGCTTGTGAGTAGAGTTGATCGAACCTCTGGAAGTCCGGGTTCGGCAGGTTCGGCCGAACTTCAGGACAAAGTCCGGGTTCAGGTCCGGACTTGACCCGAACTTTGACCCAGACCCCAAACCCCATTGAAATCAATGGGGACCCAAACGTTTAGGCACAAAAATGGCTGTAACAGAGTCCTGGCAAGTCCTAGAGGACTGCAAAAGGAAGGAAAATGAGGGTAAGAGTTGGACAAGTGCCCTACACTGAAATGGGGATAGGGAAATAACTTAAAATAATTTTTAAGCTAAAATCACATAAAAAAAATCAAAAATGGAGGTGGATGTGGAGTTGGAGGTTGAGGAGGTAGCCAACACTGTTTTTTTTTTTTTTGTGCAAGAAATGCACCACTGGCCGCAAATGTAGTTTTTAGAATTTTTTTTTTTTTTAAACCAGCTATGTAGATGCACTTTTTAATTTTGTGCAAGAAACAATAATCTGTCCCTTTAAGCAACAGTAGGAACCTCTCCCTATAGGACTTGGAGATGATTTTAGCTTCTAAAATAATCTCCAAGTTGTACAGGGAAAGTTTCCAGCTGTTGCTTTAAGGGAAAGATTATTGTTCTAAAATCATCTCCAACTTGTATAGGAAAAGTCTATTGCAGCCGCATAGAGCCTGTTTTAATTTTTCACGTAGATGTATCGACCAAATTTTTTTTTTTTTTAAGATTTTTGATGTAAACGCCGGTCACCACGTAAAGAACGTGTTTTTTTTTTTTTTGTCACAACCGATGGAGGAGTTGGAGGTTGAGGTGTAGGTGGAGGTAAAAACTAAAAAAAATACACTAAAATCGAATTTTTAATAAAATTCAATAAAGGGATAGGGGTAAAGTCACAT
>BLSH010077878.1:164118-175571 GCA_018402905.1 Glandirana rugosa | reverse complement strand
CCCCCCCCCCCCCCCCCCGGTCCCCAGAACCAGTGTCCCCATTGGAAGATTTCCCCTCCACTTTTCTGAGGACAACCCGAAATTTGGAATTTTATTTTATTTTCACTTTCAATGATAATGGTAAACAGCACAAATAGGGGGGATCTCAATAACAGGGGCACAGACAGCAATAATAAACCTAATAGGTATTCTAATCAATCTCCGCTCTATCCAAAACTAAAAAAAAAGTTTTCCTTTAATTATACTTTTGATCTAAGTACCGACTGCTCTTAAACAGGCTTGTTGGAAAACTTTGCATTGATCAGTGCTGCAGCCAATCAATGACACGGCGGGGAGGCTTTCCCCCCATCCACCTCGATTGTGTGGTTGGAGGAATTTGTTCAGTCTTTTCTATCATCCTACTGGGCTGAGCAAAAGCAAAAAAAAATGATACTTGTATGGCCAGCTTTCCCCTTTGTTGCTATGTTCCTTGGCTGACTACTCTGTACACCAATACCTTTACCTGTCCTTGTGAAGTGATAAAATGTATTTCCGCGTGGACTCAAGTGTTTGAGATACTGCTGCTGTGAATAAAGAAGGCCAAGAGGTGGTAGTAGAGGGGTGCAGGGCATGGATTTTCATAGGTTTTCAAAATGTGGACAAAGTCATTATTTGGGCCCAATTGGCCTGGATTTCGCAGCTCACCGCAAAGACGGGGATCCCCCAAGAGAAAGGTATGGAGGGTGTACAGCTCACAGCAGGATACTCTCCAGTCTTGACGTCCAGCGCACAACACAGGTGCCAGAGCTTGGTGTGTGCTTCCATACTGATTGCAGCAAACAGAGAAAGAAAGCCGGAATCACTGTCATCCTTATTCCAAAAGTTTATTGGCTACATCAGAGCATAAAAAAACAACAGCTAAGAGAGTGAGAGCCTTAGTCAGTGTTGCCGGCTTTCTTTCTCTGTATCCCCCCAGGGAAGACATACACCCAAACAGAGAAATCCAAATGTAATACCTGTAGGTCAAAGAGAGCACCAAATGAAAGCTCCTAAGAAGTTCAAAATTCCTTATTGTTCAACTGATTACAACAAGCAGGATAAAAGTCAGCCAACACATAGGGGTTACTTTACTAAAGGCAAATAGACTGTGCACCTTGCAGTTGCTCCAGAGCTTAGTAAATGAGGTAAAGCTTCACTTTGCAAAAAGTAACCAATCACGTGCAAGGAAAATAAAAAAAGAAACCTGCATTTTTGCTTGCACATGATTGGATGATGGAAATCAGCAGAGCTTTTGCTCATTTACTAAGCTCTGGAGCAAATGCTCTTGCAGAAAGCATGGTCTATTTGCTTTTAGTAAATCAACCCCCTTGTGTCATTGATTGACCTATCTGATAATGGTTAAAACAATTGACAATTTCTAGCGTTGCAGTGCGCATGCGCCGGCGGGAGAAGATGGTCGCATGAGTCTGGAGCTCTGTCCCGATCCGTCCTCTGAGCCCACCTGCAGCCTTTGTTAGGGTCGGTGCCACCTCTGGACGGGAGCTCTAGACCCCAGGGGACCCTGCTTGAGCACTCGGAGACCCGCGGTCCCGCTTGATCCCCTCGGGAGGGTGCAGCCGGACACGACCGGTATGTGAGGTCGCGGCTGCGGCCTAGTGGATCGCGGAGACTCGGCTGACAGTAAGGGACCCCCCGGGAGACGGAAATCTCTCCGGCACTTTTGATACAGCAGTGGCTGCTACTGTCCCCCCCCCGAGCTGCACCGGACGCCAGCTGGGACCACCCCGGCCTACATAGAGGAGAGGAGACTGGGCAGTGGGGTGTGTCCGAGGTTGTGGCCTGCACAGACTCTAGAGCCTGCCAGTGCTACAACTTCAGGGGAACCCCCTCCTTGTTGATTTGGGACACAGAGGAACTATAATCTCCCCCCACCACTTGTTTCTTTGATCTGGGCAGCAGGGGACTGGTGTTTTAAACCAGGACACAGGGGTGCTCGGGCCTAACCCCCCATACGGCTTTAAGGACTGTGTGGCTCTCCGGGAGGGTTCACTGTGAGCCCCATCTTACAGGGGGCGAAGATTCAGTGGGGGCGTATCTTTTGCAACTTATTGCCTTGGTCATCTGCCTGTTCCTCAATGACCACTAGTCCCCTACAGAGACCTGGGACAGAGCCCCCCCCCCTTCCTTCCACGCAGTGGGGGCTTCATCCCTAGACTCCTATCATGTATGCAGCGGCTGTCAGAAGGGATTTAACTAAGCATCCGGGCTTTACTGACAAGCCCCCCAGAGACCCTCAGATGTCCTCTGGCTCTCAACTTGACCAAAAGGACACTTCGGAGGAAATGGAAGCCGGGGCGGAGGGGGGGTCGCAAATTCTCCCTAGCCGGGGTCCTCCTGTACACAAACTCATCAACCCCCAGGCCCCATCACCTGCCTCCACAATTTCCCTCCTGGAAAGGAATCTGGATGAGATGTTCGCATCCCCGACTGGGGACCGGGCCCCTGTTCTGAATACCCCGGGAGCTTTGGAGTCTCCTTCCTTGACTTTACATTCCGACTTAAGGTTTATGATGGAAACCTTTTCCAAAATGCTCTCCACGGGCCTTGCCAAGACGGCTTCTCAAATAAACTCCACCATCCAGACGGACCTTCAGAACCTGGGTTCCAGGATCAATACCATGGAACACAAGACAGGCCAAACGATAGCCAGAGCGAACCAAAATACGGCTCGCATCCAAGACCTACAAGATCGGCTAGACACAGCCCTCTCTAAAATTGAAGACCTTGAAAATCGCTCTCGTATGTATAACTTTCGGATTCGGGGGCTTTGGGAATCCATCACGGATGTTCAGAGTTCAGTCCGCTCCTTCATCAAAGAAATAATACCTGACATTCCAGATCACTGGCTGGAACTGGACAGGGCACATCGAGCTCTTCAAGCCCCTCGTTCAGATGGTCTGCCTAGAGACATTGTGGTCAAGTCACATTTTTATGCAGTTAAGAAGGAAATCATGAAAAATACCAGGAATACTCCCCAGCTGTCATTTCTGGGCCACAAGATTCAAGAATTCGCTGACATTTCTCCAGCCACCATTCAAGAAAGGAGGGCCCTGAAGCCTCTGCTTGAAGCCCTAGCACAGAAGTCCATCAAATACTGGTGGTCTTTCCCGTTTTGGCTGTCCTTTTCCTTTAAAGGCAAGAACTATGGCTTTTGTACTTTCCAGGAGGGCGAGCAGTTACTGGTCAAGATTGGTCTGATTTCGCTGGACCCGGCTTCTGCCTTTCAGGCGAAGACCGTGGGTTCGTCCAAGTGGCCCTCTCCCCAGAGCCCAATTCCTCCAGTCTGGTGAAAACAACAATCTAAGAGGTCTAAGGACTCCCATCCTCCTTGGCTTGGCTTGGCTCCTGGGCTAGGATTCTTGGATTGACTTTTTCGACCATTGTCAAGTGTTCCCACCTCTACTGTTGAAATATGACTCTTTCACTTGATTATTTTTTCTTTACAGGTTAGATTTTGTGGGGGGGGGGGGGTTCTGTATGGTCCGTTGGGTTATTCATAGTATTCTATAGGTTCTTTGGGGGGGTTCTGCTCCGACTTCGGGGGGTTCTCCCCTCGGCGGGGTGCGCGGGGCTGGGCGCCACTCCACCCGGTCTGGTCCTACCGGCAGGCTGAGCTGGGGGGGTGCTGGGTCCTGGGCGGTCACGCCTTTTCTTCAGGTGATCCCTTATTATCCACTTTAATGTCTAGACATAGTCTTGTTTTTTCTACATGGGGGATGTTTCATTATCCTGTTATTACGTTATCTTTGTTTTGATTTTGGAGGGGTGCTGTGGGTTTAGGGGGGCGGGTGATCCCGGCCTTATTATGTCAGCCGTGGGATGGGGGCGGTGGGGGAAACCCACATTGGTGGCCCCCACCTCCCCGTGCCCCGGCCCTGGGCACGTCCTCCCCCTCGGGGGGATATGGGGCTTATGTTTCAATGTTTTTATTGTTTTTTTCGAGTTTTGACATTACATAGAGTAACAATAATAGAATGTTTTATTAAAAGCATATGTAGTTCAAGTCTACGGTTAGTGCGTATCAAATACTAGTTATCATCACGTAAGCTTGCAGTCTTACATTTGTTAACGACTGCATATGTGAGATCAAGCCTTGGTAATCATATAGGGTTTTGGTGTTAGAGATGGTGAATCTCTTCCCATATGTTACCTCAACTGTATCTGTTTCAAGGGCTAAGTAACCATAACGATTAACAATAACTCTTCAACTTTAAACTGTAGTAGTAACCATTTCGTTTCCGCCAGTACCCGTAGTTCGTGGTGTGATGTGTTATGCTCCCTCTGCCATTTGCCTATCTGTCTGGCCGATCCCCCCAGGACACCCCAATGGGAGCAATTTTGTGTCCTGTGGGGATGGTTTGCGTTTGGTGTGCAAGGCTGCGCCATGCGCTCCATTTACGACTGGTTGGCTAGATGAAGCGTTCCACTGTTCCTAATTTCAACCAGGATGACCACAATTGCCATGAGTTCCGTGCCACACCCATTTTCCCTTGGCTGGATGCTTGCATAATCTCATAGCTGCTGTGGGTGTTGATTAGATTTATTGTATCTATCACTTTTGGGGGATCAGGGGACTTCCATAGTTTTGTGATACTGGATCTGGCTGCCATTAGTATGTGTGTTACTACATTCCTATGTTGATGGTGGATTTGGTCTATGTTCAAGTTAAGTAGGCCTAATGCCGGTGAGGCTTCTAGGGGGATACCCGTTGTTTCTTGAATTATTTGGAATATGCATTTCCAATAAGATTGGATTTTTGAGCAATTCCACATAATATGTAAAATGTCTCCTTTTTCTGAGTTACATCTCCAGCATAAGTCGCTGTTTTTGGTATCAAACGACGCTAACTTGGATGGTGTGAGGTACCATCTCAGCGATATTTTGTATGTGAGCTCCCAGAGGGATGAACATTGAGTTGCTTTGAGTATCGAGTTGAGTGCAGTTTGCCATTGTAAGTCTGTGTAGGTTTGTCCTAAGTCTTGTTCCCATTGTAGATTTGCCTTAGCTTTTGAAAATTCTTTTTTTTGCCTAATGCTGTTATATATTGTTGATATGCCTTTTTCTTTGGCTGATAGGGTGTTGAGAAATGCCCAAATTTTTGGGGGTATGGTGTACCCTCCAGTATGTATGGTACCGCTCCAGTAGACGTCCAATGATGAAACGCGTAGGGTGGGGCTCAGGCGTCACAAACGTCACTTCCGGATTTTAGTTTCCAGGAGAACGCAGGAGACACGGCGTCTCCTCCTAGGGAACTTGCAGCTGTATTTTATAATATCGTTTTTACCTTTTTGCTGTTAGCTTTTAGCCTAATAAATTAGCAATATTGCACAAGATCGAGTTCTTTATTTTTTATGGTGTAAACCTTGGGATACGGAGAGAGGCGAAGGAGGCCCGGAGACCAGGAGCACACGGACCGGGAGGAACGCCATTTCCAGAGAGCACAGAGGGAGCTGTGCAATTCTCCCAAAACGTGAACCCCTTGAGTGGGGAACGTTTTTCCGGTAAGCAGGCACTCAGGGTCAGGAGGGGAGCACCTGATACACGGCTGAGAAGAATATTTCACAGACCACTTTAAATGAGCACCACATGAGATCTATTAGCAGATCATACTTGGAAAGTCACTTCTGTTATAAATTCACTTGAACTTTCGCACATTGAAGAAGATTTTGAGCATTTTCAGACCAATTTGCCAAAATAGTTGGACTTTTTTATTTATATGTTTTTTTTTATGATTTGCCATCACCAAGCACGAAGCACTTTTATTAAGGATCACTTTTGTTTTTACAGTTTTGTATGCTTTACATGAGGTATATGTATGTTAAGTTATCTATTTATTGACATCCGTTTTTTATAAGCTTTAAAAATAGCACCTGCACACATTATTGATTCCACACTTATGTTGTTTGCACATTTGATATAACAAGCCCATACATACAGATATATATCATTGGTCCCAGCTTATACAATTTTACCTCAACTGCAGTCTTATGAAAGAGTTTTCCTTTTGATTTTTTATATTTTTACACATTTAGAAAATCCACCAGCACGCTGGAAATTTCTTACCCACACTAATTATCAAGCGAATTCAATAATAAAGAGAGCAGCGCCAATACCACCTTAATACTATTATATAACTCAAACTACCCATTCCTGGGAAGTTCGGTGGAGGCAGCAGCTCTCAGAGTATATTCAAATCCATTTGCGCGGAACATACCATTTCTTCATTTTGCAGATGTCACCATCTTGTGCAGAGGTACGGAGGTTCAAGAGTTAAGTCAAGTGCATGTGTGGAGCCCATGCACATGCACGGCAGGGCCTACTCTGCCACTGGGAACTGCAGTGAAAAATTCTGAACAGGTGGATGTGGACAAGGCTCAGCGTGTCCCTCCTAAATGAAAGTTACAGAGAATGTGTACATTGTCACGGAGACCCAAGAGTTAACTTCAGAACAGTTACAGTGCTAGAATACAAGGTGTACGTTCATCTCTGTGAGTAGAGGCCTGCCCTAAGATTGAGTATTCCCCATGACAGCTTCAGCCTTGTCCCAGGTGCCTAGCATAGCCGAGGAACCTTTCCCGGAGTTGGCCTCTCATATGACCCCTGCTTGGGGCCCAATGAGGAGAGAAACATGGATGATATGATTATCACCTCATCACCCTACTACCTCGGCTCAGCTTCCCCCTTACAGGCATGCAACAGTGGGCCCTGCAACCGCTGTATCCATCAAAAACAGAGTATTGCAGTGCTCAGTAACAGGCCACCGGGAGGGGCTGAGAAACAACGTGATCGCTAATATAGTAAACAAGAGTCATGAATGGAATCAATTGATGACATCATTGTTTACTACTGTGTGTCATCTGTAATTGGTCACCGGCGATCACATGGTACCTGGGCCCAGTGGCGGCTGGTAAAATTTTAGGATGAGGGGGCGCCAGACACCACCCTTCCTTTTTAACCCCTCCCACTTCTCATAAGCCCCACCCCTTATAGTTTCCACCCCCTGTGTCAGGAGTATACAGCCCAGCATCACCAGATAGGGTATACAGCATCACAGAGAGGGTATACAGCATCACCAGATAGGGTATATAGCATCACCAGATAGGGGTATACAGAGTCAACAGATAGGGGTATACAGCATCACCAGATAGGGATATACAGAGTCACCAGATAGGGGTATACAGAGTCACCAGATAGGGGTATACAGAGCCCCAGATAGGGGTATACAGAATCACCAGATAGCAGTATACACTTAAAGAGCATCAGATAGCAGTATACAGAGCCCTAGATAGCAGTATACAGAGTTACCATATAGCAGTATACAGATCCCCAGATAGCAGCATACAGAGCCCTAGATAGTAGTATACAGAGTCACCATATCTCAGTATACATAGCCCCAGATAGGGTATACAGTCACCAGATAGGGGAATACAGAGTCACTATATCGCAGTATACAGAGCCCCAGATAGCAGTATACAGAGTCACCATATCGCAGTATACATAGAACTAGATAGGGTATACAGTCACCAGATAGGGGTATACAGAGTCCCAGATAGAGTATACAGTCACCAGATAGGTGTATACAGAGTCACCAGATAGGGTATACAGTCCCCAGATAGCAGTATACAGAGTCCCAGATAGGGTATACAGTCACCAGATAGGGGTATACAGAGTCCCAGATAGGGGAATACAGAGTCCCAGATAGGGTATACAGAGTCACTATATCACAGTATACAGAGCCCCAGATAGCAGTATACAGAGCCCCAGATAGCAGTATACAGAGTCACCATATCGCAGTACACATAGCACCAGCTAGGGTATACAGTCACCATATAGGGGTATACAGAGTCCCTGATAGGGTATACAGTCACCAGACAGGTGTATACAGAGTCACCAGATAGATTATACAGTCACCAGATAGCAGTATACAGAGTCCCAGATAGGGGTATACAGAGTCCCAGATAGGGTATACAGTCACCAGATAGGGGTATACAGAGTCCCAGATAGGGTATACAGAGTCTCAGATACGGTATACAGTCACCATATAGGGGTATACAGAGTCCCTGATAGGGTATACAGTCACCAGACAGGTGTATACAGAGTCACTAGATAGATTATACAGTCACCAGATAGCAGTATACAGAGTCCCAGATAGGGGTATACAGAGTCCCAGATAGGGTATACAGTCACCAGATAGGGGTATACAGAGTCCCAGATAGGGGAATACAGAGTCCCAGATAGGGTATACATTCACCAGATAGGGGTATTCAGAGTCCCAGATAGGGTATACAGAGTCACTGATAGGGCATACATTCACCAGATAGGGGTAAACAGAGTCCCAGATAGGGTATACAGTTACCAGATAGGGGTATACAGAGTCCCAGATAGGGGTATACAGAGTCACCATATAGCAGTATTAGGAGCCCCAGATAGCAGTATACAGAGCCCTAGATAGCAGTATACAGAGTTACCATATAGCAGTATACAGATCCCCAGATAGCAGCATACAGAGCCCTAGATAGTAGTATACAGAGTCACCATATCTCAGTATACATAGCCCCAGATAGGGTATACAGTCACCAGATAGGGGTATACAGAGTCACTATATCGCAGTATACAGAGCCCCAGATAGCAGTATACAGAGTCACCATATCGCAGTATACATAGAACCAGATAGGGTATACAGTCACCAGATAGGGGTATACAGAGTCCCAGATAGGGTATACAGTCACCAGATAGGTGTATACAGAGTCACCAGATAGGGTATACAGTCACCAGATAGGGGTATACAGAGTCACTATATCACAGTATACAGAGCCCCAGATAGCAGTATACAGAGCCCCAGATAGCAGTATACAGAGTCACCATATTGCAGTACACATAGCACCAGCTAGGGTATACAGTCACCAGATAGGGGTATACAGAGTCCCCGATAGGGTATACAGTCACCAGATAGAGTATACAGTCACCAGATAGCAGTATACAGAGTCCCAGATAGGGTATACAGTCACCAGATAGGGGTATACAGAGTCCCAGATAGGGGAATACAGAGTCCCAGATAGGGTATACATTCACCAGATAGGGGTATTCAGAGTCCCAGATAGGGTATACAGAGTCACTGATAGGGTATACATTCACCAGATAGGGGTATACAGAGTCCCAGATAGGGTATACAGTTACCAGATAGGGGTATACAGAGTCCCATATAGGGTATACAGTCACCAGATAGGGGTATACAGAGTCCCAGATATGGTATACAGTCACAAAATAGGGGTATACAGAGTCCCAGATAGGTGTATACAGAGTCTGAGATAGGGTATACAGTCACCATATAGGGGTATACAGAGTCCCAGATAGGGTATACAGTCACCAGACAGGTGTATACAGAGTCACCAGATAGAGTATACAGTCACCAGATAGCAGTATACAGAGTCCCAGATAGGGGTATACAGAGTCCCAGATAGGGTATACAGTCACCAGATAGGGGTATACAGAGTCCCAGATAGGGTATACAGAGTCCCAGATACGGTATACAGTCACCCGATAGGGGTATACAGAGTCCCAGATAGGGTATACATTCACCAGATAGGGGTATTCAGAGTCCCATATAGGGTATACAGAGTCACTGATAGGGTATACATTCACCAGATAGGGGTAAACAGAGTCCCAGATAGGGTATACAGTTACCAGATAGGGGTATACAGAGTCCCAGATAGGGTATACAGAGTCACCATATATCAGTATTAAGAGCCCCAGATAGCAGTATACAGAGCCCTAGATAGCAGTATACAGAGTTACCATATAGTAGTATACAGATCCCCAGATAAGTGCATACAGAGCCCTAGATAGTAGTATACAGAGTCACCATATCTCAGTATACATAGCCCCAGATAGGGTATACAGTCACCAGATAGGGGTATACAGAGTCACTATATCACAGTATACAGAGCCCCAGATAGCAGTATACAGAGTCACCATATTGCAGTATACATAGAACCAGATATGGTATACAGTCACCAGATAGGGGTATACAGAGTCCCTGATAGGGTATACAGTCACCAGATAGGTGTATACAGAGTCACCAGATAGAGTATACAGTCACCAGATAGCAGTATACAGAGTCCCAGATAGGGTATACAGTCACCAGATAGGGGTATACAGAGTCCCAGATAGGGGAATACAGAGTCCCAGATAGGGTATACATTCACCAGATAGGGGTATTCAGAGTCCCAGATAGGGCATACAGAGTCACTGATAGGGTATACATTCACCAGATAGGGGTATACAGAGTCCCAGATAGGGTATACAGTTACCAGATAGGGGTATACAGAGTCCCAGATAGGGGTATACAGAGTCCCAGATAGGGTATACAGTCACCAGATAGGGGTATACAGAGTCCCAGATATGGTATACAGTCACGAAATAGGGGTATACAGAGTCCCAGATAGGTGTATACAGAGTCCGAGATAGGGTATACAGTCACCATATAGGGGTATACAGAGTCCCAGATAGGGTATACAGTCACCAGACAGGTGTATACAGAGTCACCAGATAGAGTATACAGTCACCAGATAGCAGTATACAGAGTCCCAGATAGGGGTATACAGAGTCCCAGATAGGGTATACAGTCACCAGATAGGGGTATACAGAGTCCCAGATAGGGTATACAGAGTCTCAGATACGGTATACAGTCACCAGACAGGGGTATACAGAGTCCCAGATAGGGTATACCGATAGGGGTATAGAGAGTCCCAGACAGGGGTATACAGAGTCCCAGATAGGGTATACAGTCACCAGATAGGGGTATACAGAGTCCCAGATAGGGTATACAGTCACCAGGTAGGGGTATACAGAGTCCCAGATAGGGTATACAGAGTTCCAGATAGGGTATACAGTCACCAGATAGGGGTATACAGAGTCCCAGATAGGGGAATACACAGTCCCAGATAGTGTATACATTCACCAGATAGGAGTATTCAGAGTCCCAGATAGGGTATACAGTTACCAGATAGGGGTATACAGAGTCCCAGATAGGGGTATACAGAGTCCCATATAGGGTATACAGTCACCAGATTGGGGTAAACAGAATCCCAGATAGGTGTATACAGAGTCCCAGATAGGGTATACAGTTACCAGATAGGGGTATACAGAGTCCAAGATAGGGGTATACAGAGTCCCAGATAGGGTATACAGTCACCAGATAGGGGTATACAGAGTCCCAGATAGGGTATACAGTCATGAAATAGGGGTATACAGAGTCCCAGATAGGTGTATACAGAGTCCGAGATAGGGTATACAGTGACATATGAGATAGACCACTGAGACATATGTGGACAGACCACTGACATATGGGATAGACCCTGAGACATATGGGGATATACCACTGACATATGGGATAGAGTCTGAGACATATGTGG
>BLSH010077878.1:153428-163790 GCA_018402905.1 Glandirana rugosa | reverse complement strand
ATGTGTATAAGAGACAGGGTGTATACAGAGTCACCAGATAGAGTATACAGTCACCAGATAGCAGTATACAGAGTCCCAGATAGGGGTATACAGAGTCCCAGATAGGGTATACAGTCACCAGATAGGGGTATACAGAGTCCCAGATAGGGGTATACAGAGTCCCAGATAGGGTATACAGTCACCAGATAGGGGTATACAGAGTCCCAGATAGGGTATACAGAGTCTCAGATACGGTATACAGTCACCAGATAGGGGTATACAGAGTCCCAGATAGGGTATACAGTCACCAGCTAGGGGTATACAGAATCCCAGATAGGTATATACAGAGTCCCAGATAGGGTATACAGTCACCAGGTAGGGGTATACAGAGTCCCAGATAGGGTATTCAGCGTCCCAGATAGGGTATACAGTCACCAGATAGGGGTATACAGAGTCCCAGATAGGGTATACAGTCACCAGCTAGGGGTATACAGAATCCCAGATAGGTATATACAGAGTCCCAGATAGGGTATACAGTCACCAGGTAGGGGTATACAGAGTCCCAGATAGGGTATTCAGCGTCCCAGATAGGGTATACAGTCACCAGATAGGGGTATACAGAGTCCCAGATAGGGTATACAGTCACCAGCTAGGGGTATACAGAATCCCAGATAGGTATATACAGAGTCCCAGATAGGGTATACAGTCACCAGGTAGGGGTATACAGAGTCCCAGATAGGGTATTCAGAGTCCCAGATAGGGTATACAGTTACCAGATAGGGGTATACAGAGTCCCAGATAGGGGTTTACAGAGTCCCATAAGGTATACAGTCACCAGATAGGGGTAAACAGAATCCCAGATAGGTGTATACAGAGTCCCAGATAGGGTATACAGTTACCAGATAGGGGTATACAGAGTCCCAGATAGGGGTATACAGAGTCCCAGATAGGGTATACAGTCATGAAATAGGGGTATACAGAGTCCCAGATAGGTGTATACAGAGTCTGAGATAGGGTATACAGTCACCAGATAGGGGTATACAGAGTCCCAGATACGGTATACAGTCACCAGACAGGTGTATACAGAGTCACCAGATAGCATATGCAGTCACCAGATAGCAGTATACAGAGTCCCAGATAGGGGTATACAGAGTCCCAGATAGGGTATACAGTCACCAGATAGGGGTATACAGAGTCCCAGATAGGGTATACAGAGTCCCAGGTACGGTATACAGTCACCAGATAGGGGTATACAGAGTCCCAGATAGGGTATACCAATAGGGGTATAGAGAGCCCCAGACAGGGGTATACAGAGTCCCAGATAGGGTATACAGTAACCAGCTAGGGGTATACAGAGTCCCAGATAGGTGTATACAGAGTCCGAGATAAGGTATACAGTCACCAGATAGGGGTATACCTCCATCTTAACTATTAAGATGGAGGACACAGAGAACAGGCAGCAGAGGAATAATGTTCAGGTGGTGAGCCTACCAGAGGGAGAGGAGGGATCCCAATCTGTGTTTTTCGATGTACAATTCTTCAAGCAATTGCTAAAGATGCCTGAAATGACAGCCACTTACATGGTAGAAAGGACTCATGGAATGCCCATGGGCACCCGTCACTCTGGAGCTCCTCCGAGAGCCTTCCTGGTCAGATTCTTGAATTTCCGTGACAGGGATTTCAAACTATCATAAGATAGGAAACGATAGGATCTTGTATTTGAAAATACAAAAGTGATGCTGTTTCCTGACTTCTCTGCGGAGACCCAGAGGCATCATCGTTCATTCAATGATGTCCGTCTCAGACTCAGAGAGAAGAATATTACCTATAGTATGCTCTTTCCTAGCCAGCTGAGGGTTCCCTTTCAAGGTACTGTTCACTTCTTTGATACCCCGGTGGAAGCAAGTGACTGGATTGACATCTTGTGAATGCTTCAGTGATTCTGGAAGTGGAGCATGTCCCAGTTGTGCCTTTGCTGATATTTTTTTTGGCCATTGCTATTGCTAGCAGCGAAGACACTGAGGTTTTGTTTTCTGTTTGTAATCCTGTATACAGGCCCTGTGTCATTCTATTGGTGACGTACGGGCTCTGTCTGTCTTACAAAATATAAAGACAGTTAAACCGTGATATAGGTGATCACATTGTCCATCAAAGTGTTCATCCAATTCAATAAAAATGAATGCAATGAAAATAAACTTTCAGCTAGAAAGCCAATCATGAGTCCAGTGTGACTGGTGAAAAAGAAATGTGCAAACAGTGATGAAAGGCAGATGCTAAAAAAGCACACAAAAACAGCAGCACTGTTCCAATTGGAGATGTATTTCTCAAACAAGTGTATAAACCTCTTCCTCAGATACTTAGCTCATATTGACCACCACCAAGGAGCATGCACACCGTGTGGGATAGAAGGCATGCGTACTCTTACCAATAAATATGGACTCACTATTCCTAGTGGGTCAATCAGGCAGGCAGACATAACCCGCTGCAAGGTGTAATAATGGTCTGCTTCACTCTCCCGGGGGTAGAAATGCAGGACACGGATGGTGAAAACAACTTGCATCCGACCTCACAGGCGGCACTGTTTTCACTCGCTGCTCCACAGAAAAACTTCCGGCGAGGTGCAACCATGCCTTCTATCCCACACGGTGTGCATGCTCCTTGGTGGCGGTCAATATGAGCCATTTCTTTTTCACCAGTCACACTGGACTCATGATTGGCTTTCTAGCTGAAAGTTTATTTTCCTTTCATTAATTTTTATTGGATTAGATGAACACTTTGATGGACAATTGATCACCTATATTACGGTTTAAGCACAATTGCCTTTATGTTTTGTAAGATAGACAGAACCCTTTTATCCGGAGGAATATCACACGGATTGTGGTTGCTGCTCCTTATTTCAGATTATTTTATATTTTTTACACTATAGCGCGATACTGTTTGGAATTTTTTACACTTCTGTCTGTCTTACACAGCTTACAAGACTTCAAGACACCTGAAACTGTTGGGGACACGTTCTCAGTACTATAACTCGTTAAGGACTGAAGCTGCATGTATGGTTTTTGTGTTCAGTTACACGACAGCAAGGTTAGTTCTATGAGGTTGGGTTGGTTTTCTATAAACTTGTGCAACCATCTATTTCTCATATACTGTATTGCCCATGTGTGCCATTCCCTGGATATTGGAGATCCAAAGGTGGTCCTCTTTTCTAGCAGGGGGGCCTTATGACTTTTTTCTTACCTGATGGCGATGTTAACACTTAATGTGTTCTCTTGGAATATCAGGGGTTAAATTATAAATTTAAAAGAGCTCTGATGTTTCAATATCTGAAATCCTTGAAACCACATGTGGTGTTTTTGCAGGAGGTGCACCTGGATGGTGACAGGATACTAGCCTTATGCTGCCCCTGGATTTCTAAAGCATTTCATGCTACCTATTCCACCATGCCAAGGGGATTGCTATATTGATAAGTAAAGCTGTGCCTAGTACCATTCACCCAGTGGTTTCTGATCCCGGGGAAGGTATTTAATAGTAGTTGCTGATATCTACATGTGTAAGATGGTGTTGGTTACTGTTTACTCTCTGCCTCCCTTTCAGATACAATTGTTATGCAAATTGCTTAGTAAATTGGTAAATTTATGCACCTCCCTCTGCTGATGGCGGGGGACTACAATGCCATTGATCTTCCTCTAGGATTGATATGGCCTTTGCCAATACTAAGTTATTACAGTTTGTGGATAAGGTGCGTTACTTACCTGGGGGCCTGCCGGACCATACACCATTGGCGGTCACTATTGGATTCCCTTCCAGAATTAAGGGAAGGGGCATGGCGTTTAAACCCGGGTTGGTTGGAGGGTTGGTTGGTTGGACCTGTGGATGCTCAGGTTGTGCCAGAATTGGCTCAATACTGAGATAACAATGTTGACACAGCATCGCTCTAATGGTGTGGGACCCCTATTAAGGCGTGTATGCGAGGTTATTATATATCAGCTATTGAGAGTGCGAGAAGTGAGTACAATTCTACGCTGCAGGTATTACAGACACAGGAACGGGATCGTGAAACATTACATGCTTCCCAAAACAACGAGGTCTCATTGTATGATAAAGGGGATAAAAATGGCAAATTATTAGCTCTTGGGAGGGCTCAGACTAACATTCCCTGTATCAGGGGATTTGGTCATGGACTCCTCTGCCATTATGGCCACTTTAGTGCAATACTATACTAAGCTTTATACACGGGTCCCTGATTATTCGAAGGGAGAGCTGGAGCAGTTGCTGGCTCCCTTATCTCTGCTTGTTTTGTCAGATTTAGACAGAGACTCACAGGAGGTAGACATTATAGAGGAAGAAACTTAGTTGGCCATTAGAGGATTTCCTCCACATAAAGCCCCTGGACCTGACGGGTTCTCTATTGAATGGAACAGACAACACATGACATAGTTGGTTCCAAGGCTTAGATCACTCTTTGACTACTATTTATAAAGTCGAGTACTTCTCTCGCCCTTGATGGAGGCTCATCCAAAACCTGGTAAGCATCCATTAGACTGCTCGTCCTATAGGCCCATTGCCCTCCTGAACCAGAATTTAAAAATACTTACGAAAGTGTTGGCAATTAAATTATCTCGGGTCATTTCCACTCTTGTGGATATTGATCAAATGGGCTTTATGCCTAAAAACTCTACTGACACTAATATACGAAGACTTTTTATACACTTGCAGGCACAACATGGCAGTTCTGGGACATGAGTTGTGCTTTCTCTAGATATGGAGAAAGCATTTGACACTGTCGATTGGAGGTTCATGACTGTGGTGCTGGGTAGTATAGGATTCGGGCCTAGATTTTTAACGTGGATCACTTTGTTATATAGTAATCCGGAGGCAGCGCTTCGCATTGGTGCAACAACGTCAGAATTTTTTATGATAAGCAGAGGCACGAGACAGGAGTGTCCGTTGTCTCCTTCCCTATTTGCTCTGATGATTGAGCCTCTGGCGGCAGCACTGCATGCCTCTACAAATGTTCGGGCACTCAACATTGGCAGCATCTACGAATGTACTACACTATATGCGGATGATGTTACTTTTTCTGCAAGACCCAGGCCCATCCCTGCAAGCGTTTTTTGACATTTTAATGACGTTTGCAAAGTTTTGGGTCTTAAATTCAACTGGACCAAGTCGAGTGTAATGCTGATCGATGCTGGGGCTGAATCGTGCCTTCTACCCCTATTGTGTGGGTATCCAGGTTTACTTACCTGGGCCTACAGATCTCATCAAGAGTGGGGGACTACGTGTCACTTAATTTACTACCCTTGATTCCAATGGTTAAGCGCAAATTGGAGGCCTGGCAAAACTTACCATTATCATTGATTGGGAAAGTGAACCTTTCAAAAATGTAAATACTACCATTGTTTCTTTATTTTCTTTGGAACATGCCGATCTGGATCCCACAGACTTACTTTAGACATATTGATAGCCTCTTCAGCGCTTTTTTGTGGCCTGGGTCACGTCCTTGGATTAGTATCCATGGTGGTTTAACCCCAAATTGTTGCACTTTAGTGATATTCAAGATCGGATTATATGGACAAGGGTCAGTATTAAGAAGTTACAGGATGTAGTGGAGGGGCGACTATGTACGTTTGATCGGCTTAGGGCCAGGTTTCAGTTGCCAAATTGGTATCTTTTTAGATATCTGCAGTTGAGGCATGCTTTTGTGTCGCAATTTGGCGCTGTGGCTCTGGACCTTCAGTCGTCTGCGTTGGAGCGTCTTTACACGATGACTCTCTGGCCAAGCCTATGTCGACGATGTATAAGGAATTATTTACTGTAAGGCCGAAGGCACTGAATAAATGCAGGGATGTTTGGATGCAGCATGTTCCGAATTTTCAGGAAGAAGATTGGAATGACATTTGGAAGGTTCCTTTTAAGGCGCTAGTGTCGGCTAGGGATCATCTCACCCAATTCAAACTAGTCCACAGAATTTATTATACCCTGGCTTGGTTAGCTTCTATTTATAGAACAAATTCAGCGGACTGGTGGAGATGTACAGCTTCGCCAGCTGACTTTGATCAAATTTTTTGGCATTGTGAGGAAATTAAACATTTCTGGTCTGAGGTCATACGTACTCTACAGTACATTCTGTTGGTGCCGGTGACTTTGACCATCCGCTGTTTATGTATAGTTAGTTGATTTTGTGACCGGTTGAGCCTGGCTATGCCCATTAGGCTCTGTGATGTATATACTCTTTTCCTAAATTTACAATAAAAAATAATTTTCCAAATAAAAATAAATAAATTATAGGTATTGGAAATAACAAATGCCGTACCTAAACAAATGGAATGTAACGAATTAAGAATAATAAATAGCAATAATAATAATAATAATAAACATGTTTTATAATTATTAATATTTATCATTAATTTGTTCTGTTGCATTTGTTTAGATGCGGCATTTGCTATGTCGGATATTTCGTAACTTCGGATAAATTTGTATTCGTTACGTTCACTAACAGCCAAATTTGAAAGGAAATTCTGATATCTATAATTTAATAGTTAGTTACTATTTAAAATTTTCAGATTTTCATTCTTTTGAATTTTCGGATTTTCTTTCTTGTTTCCGATTTTTCGAATTTCTGCATTTCTGAATGTTCTAATTTCCAAATTTCCAAATTTTCGAATTTACGAGTTTCCGTATTATTGAATTTCCGTATTTTTGAATTTATGAATTGACGTATTTATGACTTTTCAAATTTACAACATTTGATCATAAGGAATGACCTGAAAAACCAAAAAAAAAAAAAAAAAAAACAGAATGAAACGAAAACTAACACATTTTTCAACAATGCACATGCCTGCCCTCCTCCAGTGATCAGACTTGTCCTGACATGGCCCTTCTGCACAGCCATTCACTGAGAAGCTCAGTGTGCTGTTGCTTCTCCTCCCCCAGCTCTTATGCAGCTGGGAACAGAGGGAATGTGAACACTTAAAAAAGGGAAAAATGGTATTTATATTTTTTTAATATGTTTGCAAAAATGTTTTGTATTTCATTTCTATTTTAAACAGAATGGGCTGTTTTACAAGGTGATAATTTAAAATCACTTTAACTAATCTTAAAAATTAGGGATGGGCTGATCACCCCCCCCCCCCCCGTTCGGTTCTCACCAGAACTTGGTGAACAGGTAAAAAATGTGTGCGTACATGCGAACCCTATTAAAATCAATGGGACACAAACATGAAAAATCAAAAGTGCTCATTTTAAGGGCTTATGGGCATGAAAAGTGTAAGGGGGCCTGGGTACTGCCCTAGGAAACATATATGAATGCAAAAAAAAGCTTTTAAATTGATTGTTTTTTCAGAAGCAGTGATTTTATTAATGCTTAAAGTGAAAAATAAAAGTGAAATATTCCTTTAAATATTGTGCCTGGGGTCTGCATGTAAAGTGGCGCATCTGTGTGATGTTTAGAACAGTGGCGGAGCAAAATGACATTTCTAAAGGAAAAATTGTCATTTAAAATGGCTTGTGGCTGTAATGTATTGCCGCCTCCCGGCAATATAGATAACAATCACTGAAAAAATTGCATGGGGGTCCCCCCCAGTCCATATCAGGCCGTTAAGGTCTGGTATGGATTTTAAGGGGAACTCCACGCCCCCCACCTTGACCTCTTCAGTCTGTGAGTGCCACACACTCTTGACTCAACAACTCAGGTTTTATTCAATTATACCCCTTTAAGCCCCTCCCACTATTATTGCCACAACTTCAATTCACTAGGGTCTATGCACATGCAACAATCGTAACAAGTCTAAAACCACTACAGATATAGATCCAGAGTGCCTCCCTGTTCTACCGATATATTTCACCATGAAGGCATGTTCAGATGCAGATTAGAGCTATTTGAGGATATATGTTCCATTGGGGGCTTTCCTCTGTTTGTGTCACCTCCTATTGCCCATATCCCATGTCCACTAGGGGAGTGGTTTTAGCCTGGTCCCAGTTGTTGCATGTGCACAGGCAGCATATAGGCACAATCAATGATGTCTTTGTTTAATCCTAAAGAAACGGACCAAGGCTGTGAAAAGTTTTGAGATGGGATGCCATGGTACTGGAAAATGTAAATTTTGATACTGTACTTGCGATAGAAGAAAGAAGCAATGTTTGCTTAGGCAATGGCATTAGGTGTGCTATTTAGAGTGAAAACCTATATACATTATAAATGACAAATGCTGTGTACTAACTTGCAACCTTTTAAGGTGTGATCTTAAATTTTATATATTAATAGTAATACAAATAGTGTGATTTTATGAATTTGCTATCCCCATGTTATACCTGCAAAGTGTGTTTAATTTTTTTTTCTTTATGCTGATATTGCGAATGTGGTACAAGTGGCGTTGCTATGGGGGTGTGGGAAATGTGGACCGCAACTGGATGACGCCCGCCAGAGAGGTGACACCCCATTTACAAGCCACAGAGCCGTTGTCATTCTCTCAGGCGGGAGCCATCTGTGGGAGGGTGGACAGCTCAGGATAGAGGGCAGGGCTAGTGATTGGTTGTTTGGATGCAGGGCGGTCCTAGCAACCAATCACTGGCTTGCAGTTCCCACCCTCCAGCCCTGTGGACTGTCTATGATAGGTAAGACAGGAGGAGGAGCAATGGGGGGGGGGCTGTGGACAGCAATTGGATGCTGGGGGAGGCTGGAGGACAATAATGGGGCACTGGGGGGGGGGGGATCCTGATGACAGTAATGGGGCACTGGAGGGGATCACTGAGGACATTAATGGGGTCACTGAGGATATTATCGGGGGAGGCTGAGGACATTATTGGGGGGGCTGAGGACAGTAATGGGGGCCTAAGGACAGTAATAGGGGCCTGAGCACAGTAATTGGGTCGCTATCCTGATCACTTCACCAGAGTAGTACAATGTTACTATGGGTCTCACCACTGTCAGTCTGCAATCGTGACCTGCAAGACTACCCTGCAATAGAGCAATCTGAAAGCAAGGCTTGAATCACTTGTGGAGCGCAGCGTGGAAAGGATGTCGATGGAGGTGCAGAGGATGGTCTATGTGGACATCTTTACCCTGGATGACTGCATTCTTAGATGTGCCTATTTTACTCATCAACCAAGAGAGTTGCTAAATGTACCATTAAATGTAACCATATTGCTACACTTAGAGGCGCCTCTCTTCTCTTTTATACTCAGTTGTGATGTGGCGTTACTTGTATATCAAAATACACATAAAAGTATTCAGCGCTGACCGTGTTCTACCACTGAAGATTAAGGCAGCTAAACACTATAAGGAAAATTCTAAAAACCTCTTAAAGTATAATAAATCAATCAGTGTAGGGCCACTAAATAAAAAGTTAAACAGTCCATAAAGATAATAAGAGGCAGAGGAACAGCCGCAGCTATGAAGGTGTTAAATTGCAACACTGTGCCGAGGTGATTCTGACTAATCCACCACTAGATATGCAAGCCCCTCACCTCACAAATTGATCTCAGACTTCCTTCAATCCTGATACCGCCAGCCAGGTCACACCAGTTCTCCGACAGCAGCCTTAGGTATATGCAGACAAGGAAGGAGAAAATCGAATGCTCTCAGTTTCAAAGGTCTAATAAAAATCAGTAAAATACAAAACACTCACATTTAATAACACTCAGAACCGAGTGCCGGCGTATACACATTAAGAAAGACAAATTAGTAAAAATACTGTGCTACTAATCTATGTGCTAGTATATGGATGCAGCCAATCACCTACATAGTACCCCAAATACTTCTACAATTATATAACAAAAATGGTGAAGTGCAATCCTACAGTGTATGAAATAACAGGAAATACTAATACACTACCACCTAGTGACTAAAGTGCATAGTGCATGTACAATAACAAAACAATAAATAACATCACACATCTATTACAATACCTTGGTTTCAAACAATGATTCAATAATTATATATATATATATATATATATATGCAGTACAGACCAAAAGTTTGGACACACCTTCTCATTCAAATAGTTTTCTTTATTTTCATGACTATGAAAATTGTAGATTCACACTGAAGGCATCAAAACTATGAATTAACATTAGATGTTAAAAGTATCAGTACTTTTATTTCTTTTGATAAACTTACTCTTCCACACAGGTTTGAAAACCAGACATGACGTATATATATATATATATATATATATTAATAACTTAGTAACAAACTTTGGTTCCATAACATTATCTACACACTACAATAAATAACAAAACAATAACATGTACGTGATACGTGAAATCAGTGATCCACCATCACATAATCATAAAGGACAATAAAGTATGTGACATCCTAACGTGAAGTGGTAAAAACAATATATTAACATCTTCATAAACCCCATGATACATCCACTAACC
>BLSH010077878.1:112870-129348 GCA_018402905.1 Glandirana rugosa | reverse complement strand
TTTACTTGATTTTAATTTATTTTCCCTATCCCCATTTATTTGTAGGGCACTTGCCCTAGTTTGAAGATGATTTTAGAACAGTTATATGGCTTCTACCATTAATTAATACTTTTCAGACACAGTTTGAAGATGATCCACATTCACCTCCATTTTTGCTTTTTTTATGTTTTTATTTTTTAAAAAATATTTACAGTTATTTCCCTGTCCCCATTTTTTGTAGGGCACTTGCCCTACCCTTACCCCCATTTTACTTCCTTTTGCAGCCCTCTGGGGCTTTCCAGGACTTTGTTACAGCCATTTTTGTGCATAAAAGTTCGGGTCCCCATTGATTTCAATGGGGTTCGTTGTCCGTGCGATCGTTCGGGTTCCGTCCGGACCCGGACCCGGACTTTGTCCCGAAGTTCGGACGGACCAGCAGAACCCGAACTTCCAGAGGTTCGCTCAACTCTACTTGGGAGGGCTGTGATCAAAGGTCATGTGAAATGCATCCTTGTCTACATTCCTCCAGAGAAGCCAGTATGTCTCAAGCAGTACAGACTTCATGGAGGCCACAAAAAAATTGGGGAGACTATTCAAAAACTGTTGAGAGTAGAGATCCTTAGACCAGCTGTACGTTTTTTCTCATCTCCGATGTTCCCAATAAAGAGACCTGATGGGACATGTAGAATGGCTGTGGACTACAGAGGTCTAAACAGAAAATTTCTAAAGAGGCAGGAGAATATCATGCTGTGATAGACTTGGCTAATGCTTTCTTTTCGATTTTGATAGACCCAGAGTGTCAGGACCAGTTTTCCTTTGTGTGGGACGGCCGCCAGTACACTTTCACTGTCCTTCCGCAAGGCTATCTTCATTCTCCAGGGATTTTGTCATGGACTGCCCGAGATTTAAGTACCCTGAATTTGAAAGTTGCTGTGTTTCATTACATTGATGACATAATGATCTCTGGGACAAAAGAAGATGTAACTGAAGCACTGCATCTGCTGATACAGCACAGGGAGAACAGAGGGTGGGCTATCACCAGAGACAAAGTCCAAGGACCTGCTACAGAGGTGAAGTTCCTAGGAATGATGTGGACTGGGCCACAGAGGAAAATTTCAGAGACAGTTGTGCAAATTATTCAGGCGCTTTCGCCCCACTATTACCAAAAAGGAGGCACAGAAGTTCATTGGAGTTGTGGGATTCTGGAGATCGTTCATCCCACATCTTGGACTGATTCTGAGGCCTATATACATTGTCACAAAGAAAAAGACTGAGTTCTCATGGGGTTCACAGCAGCGGACCGCATTCCTTGCTGCTAAAGAAGCCATTTTGCAGCATCAGGGATTAGGACCTGTGAGACAAGGAGTACCATTTCAGATGGATGTAGTGGAGCAGGATGGTACCATAACTTGGAATCTGTGGCAGCCAAATGAAAAGAAAGGACTGAGAGCAATACCCATAGGATTTTTGTCCAAACAACTGACAGGGGCACAGAAGAAATACACGCCCCTAGAGAAGTACCTCTTTGGGGCCTACACTGCGCTTCAACATGTAGAGACCATGACATTGCATACACTGTATACATGTTTGCATATGTTATTTAAACATTTAATGAAGACAATATATACATATTATGGTATGTAGGATGCCCTACATTGTCCCAGCACCTGATGTGCCTACATCTAGTATTAATGGGCCCCTCACTTTCAGAGGGCCTTTATGCAACTGTGCAATCTGCAAAAATGGCTTGTCAGCCCCTAACACTTGACCAGTATTTTCAAAGTCTTTCAAAGATTTTTGGCCATCTAAAACATAAGTATAGTTTCTTTTGTGAGGCACCCAGGAGCAGAAGACTACGGCCAGTATGAAATTAAGCCGTGCTCCCAAAGTTTAAATGCAAGATATTTATTTTGAGGTGCTTCAAATATTCGCAATATGTCCTCTTTTAAGGAGTCACATGACTTGACTTTTTAATGCTCAACAAGCCTTGTTACAGGTGGATTTTCTCATTTCTCAAGATATATCCATAGGTGGCTGGGCAGTATTTTTTGTAGAGATGTTCCACCAAGGTGTTGCTTCCAGGTGCTATAGATTTACCTTCTTTATTCATGTAATTCCAAAGATGTAAGGCATAAGAGTTATTAAAGGTTGGCAAATTCCTCCAGACTTCAAAATACCTTCTCCATGATGGATAATGGATGGGGTAGAAACGTTGAGGATGAAAATAACTGATGTTTGCACACATGACATCATCTGTAGAGTTAAATACCGGCATGCCACACATTTTCTTCACAACACGAGTGAAAGCCCCCGGCCCTTGGTGTCCTCATATTTTTCCCCTGTAGTTCTCAACAAAGCTCTCCATAAACTGCCATGCCAACTGGTAATGTGAGGAGAGGCCAAAAACACTACTGCTGGTAAGTGTGAATTCCTGGGCTGCTAGAAAATGGTCCTTGGGTATTCGACGAAGTGAGATGAGATCAGTATCCATGTAAATTCCACCGTATTTCCACATCATGGCAAACCTACAAGCATCTGAGCTAACATGGGTCCAGTAGATTTCTTTTTCAGGGTTCACCTGGTAATCCAGAAAAGTACAGCATTTCATGAGAATATAACATAATTATATTCCTTCACATTTAAAATAACAAGCTAATTAACCTCTTTATTTGTAGCTGGAGAATTACTAAAAACTAAAGACGAGAGAGATACACAAATTCCTAAGTCGTAAGATCCCACGTTGAATAAATAGTTCTGTTTTGGGCACCAATTCACAAAAATGTTCTTTGAGGGAGTTGAGAGAACAGCAACTAAATTAGGGAGCATGGAGAATCTCAGACATGAGGGAAGATAAACGGAACTGAATGTATTGTCCCTTGAGAAGATAAGATTAAGGGGAACTATGATAAACGATTGTTGTTCAATTTAAGGTCATTGCAGATGACAAGGGGGCACTCTTTGCACCTCAGAGAAAAGAGATATGACTGCCATATATACGGAAAGGCTTCTTCACAGCAAGGGCAGTGAAAATGTAGAATAGACTTCCACATAAACAAATTGAAAACAGATGTGTAGATGATTTTAAAAAAAGCCTTGATGTGTTTCTAAATGCACAAAACATAAATAGCTATAAATATTTCATAAGAAATAACACTGTAGATGCTAGGAGTGTCTTATTATCTTAAAGTGGTTGTAAAGGCAGAATGTTTTATAGCTTAACGCAGTGTATCTCAAACTGCGTGAGATTTGCAGGTGTGCCGTGGGAATTTTGAAAAATATTTAACCACTTGCCGACAGTCCATTGTGTAAAAACGGCAGCAAGGTGGCCTCATTATTATGGGAGGGCGTACTGCAACATCCTCCCAGAATCACGATCCCGCATGCCCCCTGGGGCGTGCACCCAGGAGTATCCGTGACCACCGGGTCCAGGCGACCCGGCAAATCATGGATCGCGGTAAACGGCCACTCGCAGTGGCCCTTCAAAGGGGCTGTAAAGTCAGAAGGTTTCTTTATCTTAATGCATTCTATGCAGCAGCCCCTCTAATACTTACCTGAGTGCCCTCTCGATCCAGCGATGTCCACAAGGGCCTCGGCCGCCCGAGACTCTCCCTCCTCATTGGCTGAGACACAGAAGCGATGCCATTAGCTCCCGCTGCTGTCACTCAAAGTCAGTTAGCCAATGAGGGGAGAGAGAGGGCGGGGTTGAACTATGGCTCCGTGTCTGGATGGACACACAGAGCTCGGATGCCCCCACAGCAAGCTGCTTTCTGTGGGGGCACTCAACAGGAGGGAGGGGCCAGGAGCACCAAAGAGGGACACAGGAAGGGGAGGATCCAGACTGCTCTGTGCAAAACCATTACACAGAGCAGGTAAGTATTACATGTTTGTTATTTTTATAGAAAAATAAACAAGACTTTACAATGACTTTAATCATCTGTAGTACCTTGAATAGCTCTGGGAGTCTAAGCATGAGTAAGTGTGAGGAAAAATGGGAGAAGCCATCCCTAGGCTATAAAATAGACCGAGTTGGTTGTGGTCCCCTCTTATATAGTATATATCATCACCAACATAAAGACGAGCAAGGGGGAAAAAAATGAAAAGAAAGGGGGATGGTAAAATAGAAAAGTCAAGAAAAGAGTGGAAACGTTTAGACTTAGAGTCCTTAGAAAGAAGGAAATAGGGAGTATTTATACTATATAAGAGTCGATTTGTAAGAAAAAGATAATATTATCCAGCTTTCCCAAATATTTTTTCTGTAACAACTTTCCCCAAAGGTACCCAACTTGATCTGTAATGTACCTTATCAAACCACGGCTTAAGAGGTGTGTTATTAAATAATTGATCCATCCTGAGAGGGAAGAGGTAAACATTGCTATAAGATGACAGGGTTGGAAAGTACTGTCTTGCTCTCTTCTCATCATCTTCTGTGGTGATGTCCTCCAGGCCTTTCATGAAGAAGGCCACCGGTCGGCCAGGGTAGACTCGTGCAGCTGATTCAATAGCACACAGTACCAGAGATGGTGGATCCATTCTGTCTGTGGTCTCCACAAATAAGATTCCATTTCCTTCTCTTAGAATGGTGTTTGCACTAAAAGAACTTGACATTCCATTATCATTGTCCATGGATACTAATGCAGAGTCTTTCAAAATAAGGACATTCCAGATGTAGAATCTTTTTTGTCTAAAATTAGTCCAACTAATAAAAGCCAACACTGCTATCATCAGCAAAATAGCACATATCCTTATTACTTTCATCATGACTGTAGAATACAATAGCTGAGCTGTAAGAAGAGCAGACAGAAGTATTTGAATTATTAAAGTAGAACTATAGGCAACACTTTTTTTCATTTTGATAAACAAGGGAAGCTTACAACCTCTGTCAGATTTTTTTTCCATCTGTGTCCCATTTCAGAGATTTCCCTTCACTTCCTGTCCCATAGCCAAAGAGGAGAGGAAATCCCTGCAAATTAAGGGACTCCCTTGGGAACCCCCAGATTACCAGAACCAGTGTCCCCATTTGAAGATTTCCCCTCTACTACTTTTCTGGGGACAGCCCAACATTTGAGATTTCTTTACTTTCACTTTCAAAGATAAAATGACAGACTGGGCTAAGGATATTTGTTTGATAATCATTATTGTATGACACTGTTAGCATTTCTGATTGATGGAATTTGGTTTGATGTTTTTCTAATGTGTATGTTTTTCAATATGATTCTAGTGGTTTTTTTTTTAATTTGTTTGCGTCTGAGATCCATTGTCCTGATGAAGAGGGTGTTCCTGCGAAACACGTTGTAATATCTACAGTGATCTCCTTTGAAAATGACACATTAACACTTTAGCCAATTCTATTTGAAGACAAATAGTATAATTGGCAGATGATTATATGCTTTGGTATTGTCAGATTACCCAGTGTTGGAAATAATTTTAAGACTTAAAGCGGTAGTAAACCCATCCATTTAACAGTTTAAAAACCAGTTACATTTACGGCACGTGCCAGAGATGTAACACTCCCATTGGTTGTGCTCTAAACCAAACTGTCAAACCACCCAATGGCTGGTCTCATAGCTGATCACATGTGCAGCACCATGGCAGTTGTAGGTTAAACAGAGGCCAAGATGGCAGCTTCCTTGGCTGAAAATGTTAGGAGGGTTTACTACCACTTTAACTTGTATGTTTTAAATATGTAACAATAAAGCTGTATAATTTTTACTTTACTTGATTTGATGTACTTTCCCATCTCAATGTCCTCTGGACACTGCTGCTCAAAGATTTAGCTGTGATTGGACACAGTTGATCATGTGGTAAAGAGCCACTGATTGACTCTTTACCACATGATCAACTGTGTCCAATCACAACTGATCATGAAGGTAAACAGAAGCCGGTTATCAGAACTCCTTTCCTAAAGCTGTCAGCATAAGAAGAGGAGAAAGGAGTCATTCGTAAACGCGGCAACTTTTGTGCAAACCAATCAATATACGCCGATTGCGACTTTTTTTTTTACCAAAAATATGAGAAAGTAATAGTAAAGTATAAATCAGACAAAACCGATGAAAAAAAAAATTTAATATTTTTTTTGGATTTGTATTTTAGCAAAAAGTAAGAAAAATAGTTTTTTTTTTTGCAAAATTGTCACTCTTTTTTTGTTTATAGCGGTGATCAGAAATGACGCAGAGGTGATCAAATACCACCAAAAGAAAGCTCTATTTGTGGGAAAAAAAGGACACAAATTTTGTGTGGGTACAACGTCGCACGACCTCGCAATTGTCAGTTAAATCAACGCAGTGCCGAATCGCAAAGAGTGCTCTGGTCCTAAAGTGTGAAATCCTTCCGGGCTGAAATGGTTAAATACCAACAAAATAAATCTCCATTTGTGTGAAAAAAATGATACAAATTTTGTTTGGGTTCAGTGTTGCATGACCGCCCAATTGTCATTCAAGGTACAACGGCGCTGAAAACTGAAAATTGGCCTGGACAGGAAGTTAAACTGGGACAACGTTGTCTCACAGCTACAAAAAGGTGAAGATGTAACAACGTAAAATTAGGATTACAGTCCCATTGGGGTAAAGTACTGAGTCCAAATGGGCCCTAACATCAATCAGCCCCAGTGAGGTTGTAAGGCTACTTCCCCATATAACTCAGAACTATACTAGAATGGCAGAAAGACAGCAGTGACCAACATTATCTATAAGGCCTCATACACACGGGCGTATCTAAAAAAATAAACAAAACGTCGGGTCCGACGTCAAGGAAAAAAAGTCAACGTTTTTCGGCGTTAGTGAGCGTCAGCGTTAGTGAGCGTCGGCGTCAATAGGCGTTTTTTTAAAAAAATCATCCCTCTGCTATTTTTCAACCTAAAAATGTCGGCGTCAAAACACGCCGGAAAACGCCGGTACAATATTAGGTGGCGTTTGTTGGCGTTTTGTGGCGTCGGCGTCAAAAAAAGTCAAAACGTTACAGCCTCAGAACGCGATGGCCATGGGTTCTACTTTCTGCTCACTAACGCCGACGCCACCTACAGCTCAAAAACGCCGACGTTTTTATGGGGCCATTGACTAACATGGAGAGCTGCAAAAAACGCCAGAAAACGCCGGCGTCAAAAAACGTCCGTGTGCATGAGGCCTTAGTGATAACCACCAGTAATGAGAGTCCAAACAAATTGTAATGAAGTCTGTAACCGTATATCAGAATCGTGCACCGAGTTCCAACTGGCAATTGTAATCACTCGGCAATTTCAATGTATTGCGTTTCCAGCCGATTGTTTGAGATCTCCAAGTAAATACTCAAGCAGAAGGTAAATGAAAGAAAAAGGAGCCTTTTCATACATGTAGACAAATGGTGTTGGCCCACCCTTTGCAGCTATAACAGCTTCAACTCTTCTGGGATGGCTGTCCACAAGGTTTAGGCCTCATGCACACTGCTGCTGGTAAACAGACGTTTAGGGGCAGTTGGGCATTTTTTTCAGCTGCCCCTGAACTCTCCTCTATGTTATCTTATCAGTACACAGGGTCGTTTATAGTCGTTTCCAGGCAGTTGAGGTTAGAAGTATTTTTTGGAATGTGTTCAGGATGGATGTTCAGAGGCATTTGAAACGCCAAATGCTTGTAACAGCTTGTGAATGCGTCTAAATGCGGTAACTCGCGTTTAGCCACTTTCATTTACAGGAGTTTTAATGGAAAAACATTTTTGACTATTTTCAATGTAAAAAATGCTTCTAGACACAAACAGCTAAATACGGCATGTAAACGCGGCTAAATAGATGTTTTTAAACGTCGGTTTCTAGCTGTCAATTCAAATCGTTCAGGAGAGGTTAAACAACGTCCCGTGTACATGAAACCTTAGGAGTGTGTCTATGGAATGTTTGACCATTGTTTCTGAAGCGCATTTGTTAGGTCGGGCACTGATGTTGGATGAGAAGGCCCGGCTCGCAGTCTCCACTCTAATTCATCCCTAAGGTGTTCTATGGGGTTGAGGTGCAGGCCAGTCAAGTTCCTCAACCCCAAACTCGCTCATCCATGTCTTTATGGACCTTGCTTTGCACTGGTCCAAATCATTTGGTGGGGGGGGGATTATGGTGTGGGGTTGTTTTTCAGGGGTTGGGCTTGTCCTCTTAGTTCCAGGGAAGGGAACCGACATTTTGGACAATTTCATGCTCCCAACTTTGTGGGAACAGTTTGGGGATGGTCCCTTCCTGTTCCAACATGACTGTGCACCACTGCACAAAGCAAGGTCCATAAAGACATGGGTGAATAAGAGTTTGGGCTGGAGGAACTTGACTGCCCTGCACAGAGTCCTGACCTCAACCCAATAGAACACCTTTGGAATGAATTAGAGCGGAGACTGTGAGCCAGGCCTTCTCACCCAACATCAGTGCCCGACCTCGCAAATACGTTTCTGGAAGAATGGTCAAACATTCCCATAGACACACTCCTAAAACTTGTGGACAACCTTCCCAGAACAGTTCAAACTGTTATAGCTGCAAAGGGTGGGCCAACTCAATATTGAACCCTACGGACTTAAGCCCCGTACACACGGGACAACGATCGCACGTACGATCGTGTCAAATCGTATGTTGGCTGTTGTATGTAGCATACTGACTGCACTACACGATCGTACGAGCACAGAAGAACGTTCAGGGGCATGTAATTAGCATCCGGCCATTCCTGACTTCTGAGCATGCGTGTTTTGCACAATACAACTTTGTTGTACCAACTGCTCTGTACACACCATACAACGGTCGTATGAGAGCTTGTTGGTACGACCAAGTTTTCTAGTCTGCTCATACAACTCCCTTGTATGACCGTCGTATGTTCGACTGTTCAAATCGCGCATACAAACGATCAATATCACATACAACGGTCGTTAGTACGACCTGTTGTATGCGATCGTCGCCCCGTGTGTATGGGGCTTAAGACTGGGATGCCATTCAAGTGGTTATTAGAATGGCAGATAGACATGTAAACATGTAAATGACCGACACAATGATAACCACCAGTAATGAGAGTCCAGACAAATTGTAATGAAGTCTGTAACAGTATATCAGAATAGTGCACCGAGTTCCAACTGGCAATTTCAATGTATTGAGTTTAAAGCTAAATACTCAAGCAGAAGGTAGATGAAAGAAAAAGAAACATTTGCATACATGCAGGCAAATGGTGTATGAATTGCAAAGCACAGGCAAAGCTTATCAGAGGCAGTGGAACAGTAGGCGGCCTCCAGATTTGCACATTTAGCATTGCATGATGCCAAAAAAGTGTGAAGTTCACAGAAAGTATTAACTTAGGATTGCTCCTTAATATAAGTTGCAAAGCACAGACAAAGCTTGTCAGCGACAACTTCCACATTTACACATTAAGGCTAACTTCACATCTAGGCAGGTTCCAGTTGATGTATTTTTGCAACAAGTTTTGAGGTGCTTTTTGCATTTTCAAACACGTGTTTTTGATGCTTCTTTTGCATTTTATGGGTTTTTTGGGATAATGGGAAAGTATGGCAGTTTTGTTCACGGAGTGCGACTTCGATGCGACTTTACACTCTGTGGCACTCAAGTAACATCAGAGCCGCATCAAAGTCACATCAAAGTAGTGCAAGTACTTTTATGCATCCAAAGTCTACAAATTACTACCTAGGAGGAGAGCCATTGGGGGATTCCAAGTTGGAAAAAAGATCTGGGGTTCTAGTAGATGGCAGGCTCAGCAATGGCATGCAATGTCCAGCTGCTGCAAGCAAACCCAACAGAATATTAGAAGAATATTATCATGCATTCAAAAAGGGGATTTACTCCAGGAATAAATCTATACTCCTGCCACTTTACAAAAGTTTGGACACATCTGGAGTATTCTGTCCAGTTCTGGTCATCAGTCCTCGGGAGGGATGTGCTGGAACTGGAGAGAGTCCAGAGAAGGGCAACAAAAGGAATAAGGGGACTAGAGGACATCTGTTACAAGGAACGACTACAAACATTAAACCATGAGAGGAAATATGAGAGCAATATACAAATATCTCAATGGTGATCCCAGTGTAGGAAGAAAACTACTCAGCTTCAGGGAGATTAACCACTTGCCGACCGCCTGGCGCAGCGTGATGGCGACAAAGTGGCTTGTTATCGCAAACCGCCGTCACTTGACGGCGGCCACGATAACTAGTATTGTGAGCGCGCACACACAGCCGGAGGTGCTCGCCCGCTCACTGTGTTCCGGGGAGGCCAGAGTGCGGGTAGGGTGGACTCGATCTCCGCTGGCTACCCGCGATGGCTCCCCCACAGTGAAAGAATGGAGGTCCGTGTAAGTAAACACGGATCTCCGTTCTGACAAAGGGGGAAGGGATGTGATCACAGGATTCCTGTATATGGAAGCTGTGATCACTCCCCTCCCCCTGCCAGCCCAGCCCCCATACGGTTAGAACACATTGAGGGAACACAGTTAACCCTTAGAGCGCTCCCTGCAGGTTAACCCCTTCATTGCCAATGGCATTTCCATAGTAATCAATGTATTTTTATAGCACTGATCGCTGTATAAATGCCAATGGTCCCAAAAAAGTGTCAAAATGGTCCGACATGTCCGCCACAATATCGCAGTACCACTAAAAATCGCAGATCGCCGCCATTACTAGTAAAAAAAAAATAAAAAATAAAACCTCAGAAATGAATTCTCATCATGCGCAAACCAATCAATAAACGCTGATTGCGTTTTTTTTTTTTACCAAAAATATGAGGAAGAATATAAATCGGCCAAAACCGATGAAAAAAAATGTGGTTTTATATTTTATTTTTGGATTTGTATTTTAGCAAAAAGTAAGAAAAAATAGATTTTTTGCAACATTGTCACTCTTTTTTTGCTTATAGCGGCGATCAGAAATGATGCAGTGGTGATCAAATACCACCAAAAGAAAGCTCTATTTGAGGGGAAAAAAGGACGCAAATTTCGTTTGGGTGCAACGTTGCACGACCTCGCAATTGTCAGTTAAAGGGACGCAGTGCCGAATCACAAAAAGGGCTCTGGTCCTAAAGTGTGCAATCCTTCCAAGGCTGAAGTGATAGTCTCTTTTTTATTTGGGTTAAAAATAACAAACTTGTCACATTTACCTGCTCTGTGCAGTGGTTTTGCATATAGCAGCCTCGATCCTCCTCTTCTCAGGCCCCTCCCTCCTGTCGAGTGCCCCCGCAGCAAGCAGCTTGCTATGGGGGCACCCGAGCCAAGCCGCTGCTCTGTGTGTACATTCAGAAAAGGAGCTTCAGCTTGGCACCGCCCCCTCTCTCCTCATTGGTTCAGTGACTTTGATTGACAGCAGTGGGAGCCAATGGCACCCTGTTGCTGTTTCAGCCAATAAGGAGGGAGAGTCCCTGGCCAGCCGAGACTTTTGTGTGACATTACTGAATTAAGATGGGGCTCAGGTAAGTATTAGGGAGCAGAGGGGGGCTGCTGCACACAGAAGGGTTTTTCATTCCAATGCATAGAATGCATTAAGATAATAAAAAAAACCTCTGACTTTAGAACCACTTTAAGAAGACACAGGGCCACTCCATGAAATTAGAGGAGAAATGAGAACCATAAACTGCATAGGGGATTCTTTACTGTTAGACCGGTAAGGATGTGAAACTCCCTTTCACAATCAGTGGAGTCAGTGGTAAGTATCAATAGTTTAAAAAAACTCTTAGATGGGCATCTTAGTGAGTGCAATATACATGGGTATGGGAAGTGGTAGAGGCATAATACATACTCCCACACAGGTTGAACTGGATGGACTGGTGTCTTTATTCAACCTTACTAACTGTGTAACTATGTTAGTGTTAAAGTGGTTGTCAACTCGTGACAACCACTTTAACCTACAGGTAAGCCTATAATAAGACTTACCTGTAGGTTCCCTGCATATCTCGCAAACCTGCTCGGTTCAGGAGATATGCAGAATACTAGCTGTGCCGACGTCATTTTGGCACATGCACAGTGAATAAACAGCCTCCGTGCCGTTTCTTCACTGTGATTGTGCCGTGACTGGTGGCTCCCACGCACATGTGCAGTAGTGACATCAGTGTGGCTCCGTACATCACATCGCTGGAGCCCACACTGTGTTTTGCCGTAGCCGTGGGTTGTAGTGCATTTTTGCAAAACGCTCTAAAAAACGCATTGGTGTGAACCAACATCCAAGGGTAAATACCGCAGAATGCCAAAGGTGTGAAGCCCACAGGTGTACAGAGGGCGCAGCAGCAGCACAAATAGCAATGCACACACTAACACATACAGTAGATAGCAACGAGTAAGCGGAGAAAGCTTTGACAGATAGGGGTTGATTTGCTAAAACTGAGAGTGCAAAATCTGGTGCAGCTCTGCTTTGAAACCGATCCGTTTACAGTTTTGTGTTTGGCAAAGCTTAATTGAAGAAGCTGAAGTTCAAACCTAATTGGCTACCATGCCTAGCTGCACCTGATTTTGTACTCTTCAGCTTTAGTAAATCAACCCCTTAAGCCTCGTACACACAGGACAACGATTGTACGTACGATCGTCGCAAATCGTATGTTGCATAATGTAACTTGCATACTGACTCCACTACACGATCGTACGAGCACAGAAGAATGTTCAGGTGCATGTAATTAGCATCCGGCCATACCAACTGCTCTGTACACACAATACAACGGTCGTATGATCGCTTGTTGGTACGACCAAGTTTTCTAGTATGCTCATACAACTCCCTTGTACGACCGTCGTATGTTCGGCTGTTCTAATCACGCATACGACGATCAATTTCGCATACAGCGGTCGTTAGTACGACCTGTTGTATACGATCGTTGTCCCGTGTGTACGAGGCTTTAGAGTCACTCAGGCAGGGAATGAAGCTTATGGCAGGAAAGTTCTAGGCTCTAGTTAGCTCCGGGTATCTCACCGCTTCTGCCCCCATGTAGAAAACCTTGCACTCCGACTCCTCAGGTGGTTTGTGGCTTCGCTGTCAATGGCTACGGCTGCTCCTTCTATATACCTTTGAACTTCACAGCTTTGGTATCCTGGGATACTTAATAATGTGAAAATGTGGACGTTGCTTTTTGTCCTACTGCCATCAACCAGCTTTGATCTTTGTCTGCGTTTTGCAACTTGTATTAAGCAGCAATCCTGAGGTTATACACTCTGAACTGCATACTTTTGGCATCTTGCAATGCTAAATTTGCAAATCTGGAGGCCGCCTACTGTTCCACTGCCTCTGATAAGCTTTGCCTGTGCTTTGCAATTCATACACTATTTGCCTGCATGTATGCAAAGGTTCCTTTTTCTTTCATTTACCTTCTGCTTGACTATTTACTTGGAAATCTCAAACAATCAGCTTTAAACTCAATACATTGAAATTGCCGAGTGATTACAATATCCAGTTGGAACTCGGTGCACTATTCTGATATACTGTTACAGACTTCATTACAATTTGTCTGGACTTTCATTACTGGTGGTTATCATTTATAGATAATGTTGGTCATTCATATGTTTACATGTCTATCTGCCATTCTTATAACCACTTGAAGACCAGGCCTTTTCCGGCACTTTACATGTAACAATGAGTATTTTTTTGCTAGAAAATGTCTTAGAACCCCCAAACATTATACACTATATTGCCAAAAGTATTGGGACCCCTGCCTTTACACACACACATGAAATTTAATGCCATCCTAGTCTTAGTCCGTAGGGTTCAATATTGAGTTGGCCCACCCTTTGCAGCTATAACAGCTTCAACCCTTCTGGGAAGGCTGTCCACCAGGTTTAGGAGAGTGTCTATGGGAATGTTTGATTATTCTTCCAGAAACGTATTTGTGAGGTCAGGCACTGATGTTGGACAAGAAGGCCTGGCTCCCAGTCTCCGCTCTAATTCATCCCAAAGGTGTTCTGTCAGGTTAAGGTCAGGACTCTGCGCAGGCCAGTCAAGTTCCTCCAGCCCAAACTCACTCATCCATGTCTTTAGGGACCTTGCTTTGTGCACTAGTGCGCAGTCATGTTGGAACAGGAAGGGGACATCCCCAAACTGTTCCCACAAAGTTGGGTGCATGAGCACCTTAAGAGTTCCCCTCACTGGAACTAAGGGGCCAAGCCCAACCCCTGAAATAAAAAACCCCACACCATAATCCTCCCTCCACCAAATCATTTGGACCAGTGCACAAAGCAAGGTCCATAAAGACATAGATGAGCGAGTTTGGGGTGGAGGAACTTCACTGGCCTGCTCAACCGGTCCTGACCTCAACCCGATAGAACACCTTAGGGATGAATTAGAACGGAGACTGTGAGCCAGGCCTTCTTGTCCAACATCAGTGCCTGACCTCACAAATGCGCTTCTAGAAGAATAGTCAAACATTCCCATAGACACCCTTCCTAAACCTTGTGGACAGCCTTCCCAGAAGAGCTGAAGCTGTTATAGATGCAAAGGGTGGGCCAACTCAATATTGAACTCTACAGGCTAAGACTGGGATGTATATTTTTGAAAGCAGAAGTCCTAGAGAATAAAATGGTGGGCATTATTTTTTATTTCACAGGAAATTTCCGCAACAGCTTTTCAAATGAAATTTTTTGAGAAAAAATACACTTTTTTATTTTAATGCAAAAAAAGTAAAATACATAACCCAATTTTTTGGTAAAATATAAAACAATATGCTATGCTGAGTAAATAGATACCAAAAACACATTGTGCTTTAAAATTGTGCACGCACGAGAAATGGTGACATAAGCAACACTTTAAAAGCATTTACAGGATCGCACTTTAGATTTACAGAGGAGGTCTGGTGCTAGAATTACTGCTCATGGTCAGACTTTCGCAGTGATACCTCATATGTGTGGGGCAATCGCTTTCTAGGTGCGTGCAGGATCGACGTGTGCATTCACCTTTGCGTGCAAGCATGGGGGGGCACTTTAATTTTTTTTTTATTATTTTACGCTGTCACTTTTACTTTTTATTTAATCACTTTTATTGCATTCATAAGGAAAACAAACATCCCTTGTGCCAGTAATAGGCATGTGACAGGCACTCTTTGTGGAGAGATCTGGGGTCTATAGGACCCCAGATATCTCCTCTGACCTTAAAAGCTTTTGATTACACCAAGATACGCGTTATCAAATGCTTTTGATTTTCAAAAATGGTGCCGTTTACATCCGGGTAACCAGGAAGTGATGTGACATCATTGATTCCGAGTTATTATATCATAGAGCCTAAAAAAGCTGATCAGGTCTGTGGGACAGGAGATTACGGTAAAGTCATGGTAGGTGGCGGGAGGGTGGCTTTTGTTTTTTTTTAATTTTTTTGCTTCGGGTTTCCCCTTAAAATCCAAACCAGACTCAAGAGGTCTGGTATGGAATCTGGGGGGGGGCATGCCCATATATAGTCAATGATGTCAACCGGAAGGTCTTGCCTTTTTGCTTACATTGTGGTGGCTGGGACCAGGAGATATGGGACTTTGCAAGATTTGGAGATGCGTACCAGCAGATCTGCAACCAAGAAAGCACACAGAAGAGTTAAAATAATATACTAGATAAATTCTAGATAAATCAGCCTCATCCAATCCCTCCCGCTGTTTGTAAAGCAATCAGCAGCTAGTTAGCCCCTAGGATAGCTTTTACAAGAGAGCCGATCACTCTCTCTAAAAAATGGTACTGGGGTGATGCCTTCAGCTGCAGACATCATCCCGATATAACTACTCACACTCCAGCGATGTACTTGTAGGTCTCTGGAGTTGAAGTGGGTATACCTATGAGTAGAGTTGAGCGAACACCTGGACGTTCGGAGGGTCCGAACGAACTTTAGGAAAAAGTCCGGGTTCGGCACCGAACGTTGCCTGAACGTTATCCTGGACCCCGAACCCCATTGAAGTCAATAGGGACCCGAACTTTTAGGCACAAAAATGGCTGTAACAAAGTCCTGGCAAGTGCTAGAGGGCTGCAAAAGGAAGTGAAACAGGGGTAAGAGTAGGGCAAGTGCCCTACAAAAAAATGGGGATAGGGAAAATAAATTAAAATCAAATAAAAAAAAATGGGAAGGGGGTGGATGTGGAGTAGGAGCCTAGTGGTTGACTAGGCCATGACCGTGACAGTGTAGGTGGAAGTGGCGGTGGTCGAGGAGGAGGAGGAGGTAGCCAACACTGTTTTTTTTTGTTTGTTTATAATTGGGGTAGCCCCCAAAATATTGAGGCCTATTCCCTGAAACAATGTCGGTAAAAACACGGATTTTCAAGCCCAGGGATAACTGAAGTTACCCCAAGCCCCAGGTCCTATTGCAAGTCCGTTGCAAGCCACGGCTTGGGCCTGAAAAAGGATTTCAAGCAAGCCTGGGAGGCTTGCAGGTCCACAAGCGAGTTGAGATGAGTATCCATATGGGTGAAGTTGAGGTCTCTGGATGTTCATGTAGCGACCTCACACTCATCAATATAGCCCTACTACAGACGTCGACTTCCGTAGTGGGGTCATGGTAAAAAATCTCTCTCACTAGCCGAGAGAACATTTTCGATAGGATCCCCGATTGATCGACGACTAACGAAATGTTTGTCG
>BLSH010077878.1:99044-110239 GCA_018402905.1 Glandirana rugosa | reverse complement strand
CATTGAGGGGCATTCTGGCCTACCATATACCGGTGAAGGTTCTGTTGGCTACCTGAGGAAGGTGTTTCCCTTGTGCGTGTAGCTGGCACACCTCGACCACGTCCTCTCCTTCCAACAGGAGGTTCACCAACACCACCAACACCAGCAGCACCAGCAGCATCATGACCACGTCCCTTATTTGCTCTCCTCATTGTGCCCGCAAATGTACTATGTAGCCCTATGTAAGTATTTATTAATACCAATTAATACCTTTTTTTTTTTTTTTTGAAAACACCAACGTAGCCGGACTTTTTATTTTGGTGCAAGAAATGCACCGCTCACACCAACAGCTGGAAGCTCTCCCTTTAGAACTAGGAGATGATTTTTGAACAATAATGTGTCACTTACAGCAACAGCTAGAACCTCTCCCTTTAGAACTAGGAGATGTTTTTTGAACAATAATGTGTCACTTACAGCAACAGCTGGAAGCTCTCCCTTTAGAACTAGGAGATGATTTTTGAACAACAATGTGTCACTTACAGCAACAGCTAGAACCTCTCCCTTTAGAACTAGGAGATGATTTTTGAACAATAATGTGTCACTTACAGCAACAGCTGGAAGCTCTCCCTTTAGAACTAGAAGATGATTTTTGAACAATAATGCGTCACTTATAGCAACAGCTGGAACCTGGCCCTATAGGAGTAGGCAATGATTTTTGAACAATAATCTGTCCCTCTAAGCAGAAGCCTCTACCTATTGCAGTCAGATCGTTGTGTGATGCAGGGTTTGATCTGCAATCTGTCACTCAAAGCAGCAGTATGTGAAATCTCAAATTACTCCCACAATCTGATCGTTGTGTACGATCCCACAATCTGATCGTTGTGTACGATTGTTGTGTTAGGCAGGGTTTGATCTGCAATCTGTCACTCAGAGCAGCAGTATGTGAAATCTCAAATTACTCCCACAATCTGATCGTTGTGTACGATCGTAGCGATCGTTGTGTTATGCAGGATTTGATCTGCAATCTGTTACTCAAAGCAGCAGTATGTAAAATCTCAAATTTCTGCAATCTGTCCCTCAGAGCAACAGTAGTAGTAATCTCAGGATGCAGGATCAGATGTTAAAATGTCTGCAATCTGTCCCTCACAAAAACGCTGGCAGCTTCCTCTCCCTATACTATTTAGAGTCTCAGAGAGCATGTGACTGCAGCATAAAGTGACCCCAGCTTATATAGAGGCTGGGTCACATGATGCACTGGCCAATCACAGCCATGTCATTAGTAGGCATGGCTGTGATGGCTTCTAAGGGCAAACCAGTGAAACGCTTGTTGATTGGCTGCCCTGCAACTATTCAACATGCGTGATCAACTACCAGAACACAGAACCCGAACGTTTTTGAAATGTTCGTGTTCGGGTCCCTGCCCCGGACACCCCAAAGTTCGGTACGGACCCGAACGTTACAGTCCAGGTTCGCTCAACACTAATCTTGACACATGGCTTGGTACTGGCCATGGGTCATCATGACAATATTACTACCCTTGTCAGAGGGTTTGATAATGTCAGTACATCTTTGTAATTTATTTTTTCCCCTTTTTTCTCTTTCCCTTCCCCCTCCCTTTCCCCCTCCCCCCTCCTTTCTCTTCCACCCCTTTCTCCCCTATTTTTCTTTCTTCTGACCCCCCCTTGCCCCACACTTACTCTGCCCCCCTTCTACACCCCCTTCCTCCCTTCCCTTTCCTTCCCTCTCCCCTTTCCCCCCCTCCCCTCCCCCCCCTGCGCTTCTTCCTTCTCCTTCCCCTACCCCGTTTCTTTCCCATCCCCTATCTGCCGATTCTCTACTCCCTCCCCCTAGCTGCACATGAGATTCACAGCTATATATATTTTATTTCAGATTCATATCATTTTTTGACTTACCTCCATACATAACCCCATCTCTGCCAACAGGGAACATTGTTTTCTGCACTGTGCCCCAGGAGTGTGGGTAGGCCAGTCATCTCATATTTCCCATATATGTATAGTATTTTTTGTATATTGATTTAGTGTTCTTGTTACTTGATTTCTCATCTCTATTACCACAAGTATCTCTCCTGAGTAGTGTTGAGCGAACCCGGGCTGTAACGTTCGGGTCCCTACCGAACTTTGGGGTGTCCGGGACCCGGACCCGAATGTTTCAAAAAACGTTCAGGTTCGGGTAGTTGATCACGCATGTTGAATAGCTGCAGGGCAGCCAATCAACAAACGTTTCACTGGTTTGCCCTTAGAAGCCATCACAGCCATGCCTACTAATGGCATGGCTGTGATTAGCCAGTGCATCATTTGACCCAGCCTCTATATGAGGCTGGAGTCACAGTGCTGCATGTCATATGCTCTTGGGTTAGTGTAGGGAGTGGATGCTGCCAGCGTTTTTGTGAGGGACAGATTGCAGACATTTTAACATCTGATCCTGCATCCTGAGATTACTACTACTGTTGCTCTGAGGGACAGATTGCAGAAATTTGAGATTTCACATACTGCTGCTTTGAGTGACAGATTGCAGATCAAACTCTGCATAACACAACGATCGATACGATCGTAAACAACAATCAGATTGTGACTCGTACACAACGATCAGATTGTGGGAGTAATTTGAGATTTCCCATACTGCTGCTTTGAGCGATCTGACTGCACTAGGTAGAGGCTTCTGCTTAGAGGGACAGATTATTATTCAAAAATCATCTCCTAGTTCTAAAGGGAGAGGTTCTAGCTGCAGCTGTAAGTGACACATTATTGTTCAAAAATCATCTCCTAGGTTATTTGATTTTAATTCATTTTCCCATTTTTTTGTAGGGCACTTGCCCCACTCTTATTCCCCAATTTACTTGCTTTTGCAGCCCTCTAGCACTTGCCAGGACTTTGTTACAGCCATTTTTGTGCCTAAAAGTTCGGGTCCCCATTGACTTCAATGGGGTTCGGGGTCCGGGATAACGTTCGGGTAACGTTCGGTGCCGAACCCGGACTTTTTCCCAAAGTTCGTTCGGACCCGCAGACCCCAAACGTCCAGGTGTTCGCTCAACTCTACTCCTGCGGTAGCAGAAATTACTCTGCAAAACATGTAGAGACCTATCGATATGCGTGGCCTGACACCACAATAGCATCCCCCCTCCTTTGGGGAGAAATGTTTTTCGGTGACAATATGTTTTAACTTTTATGTCTGTAATGACTCAGGAAACTTTTATCTTGATGTATCAATAAAAAGTTTGTTATATATCTTTTAAGAAAACCCTTGTAGTTCCACTTCATCCTTCAGTGGTGCCGTGATAGTCCAGCTTTTTCTTAAAAGTTTCTCTTTCTCTCTGGGTGTTGGATAGGGACCGATTTACCCTTATCTCTTTCCAATACCTAGGGAAATTATAGCCAAGATCCATTTTTTCCATGGAAAGAATCAGCTCATTTACTTCAGCGCAACTCGCTACCAGAGACCTACTCAGGGATCTAATTATATACAAATCTTTTGTAGGCAACCATACAAGCCCATGAGAACCTGATCACCATTACGCAAATCCTGTGAAACAACAATATCCCTTATAAATGGAAATTTCTGACTAAGCTACCAGTCGAGAAAAACAACATGACCTACCTTGTATCCACCCTAGACGACGGCCTCAAGCTCATGAAGTCATGGAGACTTCTCTCAACGGAAGATGAGGACATTGTGGATGCACCGACCCACAACCAGGTCCCCAGAGGAAGGCAAGGTAATGTCTACTAAATGACTTGAAATGCAAATCTATGTTCTGCTTCATATACAGCAATGATATCCAACTTTTATGGAACGATAACATATTTTCCTTAAAGCTCCACTTGTACAAGCTCACAATATCAATCCTGACCCCAGTATACCCTCTAACATGATCCTGTCTGGTTTAACTTTATAAACCCCACTTGTTATGTGTATGGGATTTGCTTATACCCACAAATTCCTTACTAACACACGTGAATGGGACACTAGAGAATCAATTGCTTTGTTCATTTTATATGGTTATTTTTTTTCCATTCACTTCAATCTCTACCAGCTCTACATTTACCTTGGACTCAAGTCTGGAATCTTCAAGCTTTTATGTGTTCAAGAGACACACTTTTTAGAGGCAAACCCTCCCTCGCTGTTCCCACAAAAATTTCCCCTATATATATCAGGCTAACTATAAGTAAAAAGAACAGAGGGGTCATGGTTGCAATAAGAGACCTACATACTTCCCTGTTGGACGTAGGAGGTAGAATCATCATTTTGGTTGCAGACATACAGTCAGGTCCATAAATATTGGGACATTGACACAATTCTAATCTTTTTGGCTCTATACACAACCACAATGGATGTGAAATGAAACGAACAAGATGTGCTTTAACTGCAGACCTTCAGCTTTAATTTGTGGGTATTTACATCCAAATCAGGTGAACGGTGTAGGAATTACAACAGTTTGTATATATGCCTCCCACTTTTTAAGGGACCAAAAGTAATGGGACAGTTGGCTGCTCAGCTGTTCCATGGCCAGGTGTGTGTTATTCCCTCATCATCCCATTTACAAGGAGCAGATAAAAGGCCCAGAGTTTATTTCAAGTGTGCATTTGCATTTGGAATCTGTTGCTGTCAACTCTCAATATGAGATCCAAAGAGCTGTCACTATTAGTGAAGCAAGCCATCATTAGGCTGAAAAAACAAAACAAACCCATCAGATATATAGCAAAAACAGTAGGTGTGGCCAAATCAACTGTTTGGACCATTCTTAAAAAGAAAACGCACCGGTGAGCTCAGCAACACCAAAAGATCCGGAAGACCACGGAAAACAACTGTGGTGGATGACCGAAGAATTCTTTCCCTGGTGAAGAAAACACCCTTCACAACAGTTGGCCACATCAAGAACACTCTTCAGGAGGTAGGTGTATGTGTGTCAAAGTCAACAATCAAGAGAATACTTCACCAGAGTGAATACAGAGGGTTCACCACAAGATGTAAACCATTGGTGAGCCTCAAAACAGGAAGGCCAGATTAGAGTTTGCCAAACAACATCTAAAAAAGCCTTCACAGTTCTGGAACAACATCCTATGGACAGATGAGACCAAGATCAACTTGTACCAGAGTGATGGAAAGAGAAGAGTATGGACAAGGAAAGGAACTGCTCATGATCCAAAGCAAACCACCTCATCAGTGAAGCATGGTGGTGGTAGTGTCATGACGTGGGCATGTATGGCTGCCAATGGAACTGGTTCTCTTGTATTTATTGATGATGTGACTGCTGACAAAAGCAGCAGGATGAAGTGTTTCGGGCTATATTATCTGCTCATATTCAGCCAAATGCTTCAGAACTCATTGGACGGTGCTTCACTGTGCAGATGGACAATGACCCGAAGCATACCGAGAAAGCAACCAAAGAGTTTTTTAAGGTAAAGAAGTGGAATGTTATGCAATGGCCAAGTCGATCAGCTGACCTGAATTCGATTGAGCATGCATTTCACTTGCTGAAGATAAAACTGAAGGGAAAATGCCCCAAGCAGGAACTGAAGACAGTTGCAGTAGAGGCCTGGCAGAGCATCACCAGGGATGAAACCCAGCTTCTTTCTATGCATTCCAGACTTCAGGCAGTAATTGACTGCAAAGGATTTGCAACCAAGTATTAAAAAGTGAAAGTTTGATTTATAATTGTTAATCTGTCCCATTACTTTTGATCCCTTAAAAAGTGGGAGGCACATATACAAACTGTTGTAATTCCTACACCGTTCACCTGATTTGGATGTAAATACCCTCAAATTAAAGCTGAAAGTCTGCAGTTATAGCACATCTTGTTCATTTCAATTCAAATCCATTGTGGTGGTATATAGAGCCAAAAAGATTAGAATTGTGTCGATGTCACAATATTTATGGACCTGACTGTAAATGGGATTACCTATACCATGCTGGTAATCTACGCCCCCAACAAACAGCAAATCAGATTTATGTGGAAAACATTGGCCAAGGCATGAGCAATCCAGAAGGGACAATTGTTAATTTGCAGGGACTTTAATATCCCTGTAGACCTTGAAAAGGACAAGACAGCAATGAACCTGGCTCGGAAAGCAGGACTCAAACATATTCTACTATAAGTAGATCTCCACAATCCGTGGCAATATCTTCATACATGTGAAAGAAACTATACTTTTTTTTTCATCCCCGCACAATACCGACTCGAGAATTTACTGTTTTATTACAGATAAATACCTTCTACAGAAAGTAGTGAAGGCACAAATATACAATATATTGTGGTCTGACCACGCCCCAATATCCATAGAGATTGCAGAAGGCTGTGCAGGTAAAAATGTGTTGCTGTGGGGGAATAATACATATGTCTTTTCCCACCCAGGTTATGTGTCAGAATTGCGGACAAAGCTGGAGACATTCTTCTCATATAATGAGTGCTCCTCCAGCAGTGTCTTCAATTTGTGGTGCTCTCGTAAGGCTTTCATTAGGGGCATACTAATCCAATTGGCTGCGAGAGACAGAACAAAAAGAAACTCACATGTATCCTCACCCCCAGTAGATATATATCTCAGCTTGAGAACCAGAATAAAAATATACCCCTATAGTCAACGTTATCACAACTTATACAACTCAGCTCGCAGACCATGATATATTAAAGGTCTAAACTTGGTAGCTTATTCACAGAAAAACAAAGCAGGGAAAAGATTAGCTTTAAAACTTAAGCAAAAGAAAGCTAAGAATAGCCCAACTTCAGCACCACAAGACTGGTAAAATTACTCTCAACCCATCCGAAATAGCCCAAGCCTTTAGAGATTATTATGCGTCACAGTACAATCTGAAAAATGATGACACTACCCCTCAACCCAAAAAGGAAAACATCTCATCATTTAAAAAAAAAAAAGAATTTACCAGCCCTGGATGACACCTCACTATCTCATATTAACCGTCCTATAAAGGAACAAGAATGTCTTAATGTCATTGCAGCTCTCCCCTTAACAAATCGCCTGAGATTGATGGCCATTCCTCTGAATATCATAAAGCCATAAACCCAACCATAAGCCCCTACTTGGTTAGCCTATTCAATTCTGCAGTGTCGGTAGGACATTTCCCAAAAGAAATGCTGGCAGCAGTAATAGTAATTAGAGTTGAGCGAACCTGAACTGTAAAGTTCGGGTTCGTACCGAACTTTGGGGTGTCCGTGACCCGGACCCGAACCCGGACATTTGAAAAAAAGTTTGGGTTCTGGGTTTGGGTATTTGATCCCGCCTGTTGAATAGCTGCAGGGCAGCCAATCAACAAGCGTTTCACTGGTTTGCCCTTAGAAGCCATCACAGCCATGCCTACTAATGGCATGGCTGTGATTGGCCAGGGCATCATGTGACCCAGCCTCTTTATAAGCTGGAGTCACTTAGTGCTGCATGTCACATGCACTCTGGCTAGTGTAGGGAGAGGATGCTGCCGGGGCTGTGAGGGACAGATTGCAGATATAATAACTTCTCATCCTGCATTACAGAACAATCTTATTGTGGACTAGGTAGAGATTACTACTACTACTGCTTTGAGGGACAGATTGCAGATCTCATCCTGCATTACAGAACGATCTGATTGTGGACTAGGTAGTGATTACTACTACTTCTGCTTTTAGGGACAGATTGCAGATCTAATAACATCTCATCCTGCATTACAGAACGATCTGACTGGACTAGGTAGAGTCTACTGCTTAGAGGGACAGATTATTGTTCTAAAATCATCTCCTAGTTTTATAGGGTCAGGTTCCTGCTGTTGCTGTAAAGGACAGATTATTGTTCTAAAATCATCGCCTACTCCTATAGGGTCAGGTTCCTGCTGTTGCTGTAAGGGACAGAGTATTGTTCTAAAATCATCGGCTACTCCTATAGGGTCAGATTCCTGCTGTTGCTCTAAGGGACAGATTATTGTTCTATAATCATCTCCTAGTTCTTTACTTCCTTTTGCAGCCCTCTAGCACTTGCCAGGACTTTTTTACAGCCATTTTTGTGCTGAAAAGTTCGGGTCCCCATTGACTTCAAGGGGTCAAGTTCGGTACCGAACCTGAACTTTTTCGCAAAGTTCAGCCGGACCCGCCGAACCCGAACATCCAGGTGTTCGCTCAACTCTAATAGTAACCCTCCCTAAACCCAAAAAAGAACCTACCCAAATACAGAATTTCAGGCCAATTTCCCCTCTGAATTCTTATTTAAAAATATATTCTAAAATATTAGCAAACAGACTCTTAGAACTAACTCCATTTCTCCTTGATCCAGAGCAGGTGGGTTTTGTGAAGGGGAGACAAGCCCCCCGATGGTACAAGGCAGATGATCGACTTGATCCATCATGCTGGGACGTGGAGAAGGCATTCGACAGGGTCCACTGGGAATATCTTTCAAAGGTTCTGACTAAATTTGGATTGCCAATGCATTTGGCAATTATATCTCTATACTATAACCCCTCAGTGAGAGTATTTGTAGATGGCAACTTGTCTGGGCCGCTTGACCTTGACCTTACCAGACAGGGTTGCCATCAGAGCAGATCCATTTATTCAGGGGCTGCAGGTTGGAAACTGCGAAAATAAAATAGGACTTTTCGCAGATGACATTATTTTGTCACTATCTAACCCATCTACCCCCTTAACCACTTGCCGCCGCTCACCGTCAAGCTCACCGTCAGCTCTGGTTTTGGGACAACCTCATATGATGTCACCCCAGAAGGCGTGCTTTTGTGCGCCAATTTCGGTCACAACGTGTTGCCGTGTTGACACGGCCTGACCCCGATCTGTGTAAAGAGCCGCGGCTCTTTAACCATGTGATTGGCTGTGACCAATCACAGCAGGTCACATGTAAACAAGGAAGTGCCAGTAATCAGCGATCCTCGTCTCACACTGACAGAGTGTGTGGCGGGGAGAGCCGATCAGCGGTATCTCCTCACAGGGGACATCTAGGGATGTAATCAGGGCACTGATCATCAGTGCCCTGATTACAAATACCGCCACAAGAGACAGCTATCAGTGCCTACCCCAGTGCCAGCAATCAGTGCCCACAAGTGCCCACTAGTGCCAGCAATAGGTGCCCACAAGTGCCACCAATCAGTGCCCATTAGTGATGCCAGTCAGTGCTGGCTATTAGTGTCACTTATCAGTGCTACCCATCAATGCCCATCACTGCTGCCCATCAATGCCGCCCATCAATGCCCATCAGTTCCACCCATCAATGCCCATCAGTGCCACCTATCTGTGCTGCCTATCTGTGCCCAGCAGTGCTGCCTTTCATTGCCCACCAGTGCCACCTACCAGTGCCCATAAGTGCTGCATATTAGTGCCTCCTCATCAGTGCCCATAAGTGCCGCCTCATCAGTGCCCATAAGTGCCATCTCATCAGTGCAGCCTCATCATCACACATCAGTGAAGGAGAAAAATTACTTATTTACAAAATTTATACTGACAAAAACTAAGAAACTTTTTTTTTTTCAAAATGTTTGGTCTTTCATTTTTTTTAGTAAAAAATAAAAAAGCCAGCAGTGATTAAATACCACCAAAAGAAAGCCCTATTTGTGTGAAGAAAATTATAAAAATTTCACATCGGTACAGTGTAGCATGACCTCACAATTGTCATTTAAATTGTGACAGCGCTGAAAGCTGAAAAATGGCCTGGGCAGGAAGGGGGTAAGAGTGCCCTGTATTGAGGTTGTTAACTAGAGTTCAACAGCTAATTGAGGACTTTGGGAAAGTCTCCTATTATAAAATCAACTCTAGTTGACAGTGTCAGACCCTTGCTATGGGCCTCTCCCCAGATCAAATAAGTCACCTAAAGGACCATTTCCCTTATACATGGGGGCTAAATCAATATCATATTTAGGAATTCAATTGTCTTTTCCAACCAGTTCACTTTACAAATCAAATCTCCCTTCTCTATTAACTAATATCTCTGAAGACCTCAAGCACTTGGAAAAAATACAGCTCTCATGAGTGGGTAGAGCAGCCACTTTTAAAATGCTGCAATACTTCCAAAGATCTTGTATATGTTCAGGACTCTCCCAATCCACATTCCAAGCTCCTTTTTTTACCAAGTGTAGTTCCCTGTCATGTAAATACATTTGGCAAAACAAAAACTCCAGAATTGCCATTTCCTCCTTACAACCAGTGAGGAGAAATCAAGGCATAGGTCTTCCGGAACTTAAGGGTTACTATACAGCATCAATACTGGACCAACTTAAATATTGGGTCAAACCAACAAAGGACAAACTAAGGGTATCTATAGAACAAACCTTTACAAATCAGCATGACCTCACAGCCCTCTTATTAGCATCTCTACTGCCCCCCCAAGCAACAACCAAAGTTCTCCACCCTACAATAACTACTTTAAAGGCCTGGTGTACCCTGTTCTCCTGCCAAAAATACTCAGGAAATACATGCAAAATAGACATATCAGTGAAAGCATATGAGTGGCTGATCCCTGACTTTAATACCAGGGACTGACAAAATTGGGGCCTGAACTTCCCAAGAAGCCGTTTTCAGAAATATGCGGATTAAACATTTACATTCAACCACTAAGTGTAGTGAATCAATAGGGATCCCCATACCTATGTGGTTTTATCTTCAAGGTAAATCACACAAATTAGTTTGGGGAATCTCATTTTTTTTACTCTATATTAGCTGGGCCACCTCTAACAGCCAACACAACTGATGTGCATAAATGGGAAAAAGAACTGACAAATTTGTTTTCCCTATATCAATGGCAAAAAGCTATACAATCAAGTTACCAAATGTTGACATGCATTGACTAGTGTTGAGCGAACCCGGACTGTAACGTTCGGGTCCGTACCGAACTTTCGGGTGTCCGTGGCACGGACCCGGACCCGGACATTTCAAAAATCGTTCGGGTTCGGTCATTGAACTAACATATCGAAAAACGGTAACTATATCCCTTTTGTTTAAACAGTCAAGAAAAAGGGTAAATACGTGTAGTCAACACAACCGACAATCTCCACCGGGTCGATTATATCTCATTTTTTTTACTCTAAGGGGTTTGATTAAACACACTAAATGGAACTTCTATTTTGGTGTATCCATACCCCTAGGGATAACTAAGTGATGTGAATCACCAACTTACATTTACAAATTAGGCGTATAAAGACTTTTGCCGAAGAACCCTTCAAGTCCGGGGTTAAAACAGTCAGGGACCATAATTTCAGTCCCTAGTCGGTGAGTATACGAA
>BLSH010077878.1:78719-97762 GCA_018402905.1 Glandirana rugosa | reverse complement strand
GTGTATAAGAGACAGCTCTAACACACTTGTGCACATGGGCTACAGCAGCAATAATATCAAATTGTAATAGAAGAAGGAGAAATTAGTAATTACTGATACATTGGGTGGCCAACATTCATCACATAACGGCACAGTAGATACTAGCAATGCGCTGTTCAAATACAAACGTTTTTAATCTTCCTATGACACCAATTGGGGTACATAGGTCATAACAGCAGCTGCAATAAACCCACATAAAACACTACCATGTTTTTTTGAATAGGCCTCAATACAAAAAAAAAAGACCATGTTGGCTACCTACTACTCCTCTGTTTTAGAACAGTTATATGGCTTCTACCGTTAATTAATACTTTTCAGACACAGTTTGAAGATGATCCACATTCACCTCCATTTTTGCATTTTTTAAGTTTTTATTTTTTTAAAAATATTTAAAGTTATTTCCCTGTCCCCATTTTTTTGTAGGGCACTTGCCCTACCCTTACCCCCATTTTACTTCCTTTTGCAGCCCTCTGGGGCTTTCCAGGACTTTCCTACAGCCATTTTTGTGCCTAAAAGTTCGGGTCCCCATTGATTTCAATGGGGTTCGTTGTCCGTGCGATCGTTCGGGTTCCGTCCGGACCCGGACCCGGACTTTGTCCCGAAGTTCGGACGGACCAGCAGAACCCGAACTTCCAGGTGTTCGCTCAACTCTAGCATTGACCACTGGGACAATTTCCAAAAAAATTACCACAGGTGGTATATTACTCCATTCAGAATAGCTAAAATATTTAAAGACTCCTCAAATAGTTGCTGGGGAAAGTGCAACAAAACAGGCAACCTGTACCATATTTTGTGGAGCTGCCCCTACATATTTCTTTTTTTGACAAAATATTGCAGGGCTAGTTAACCCCCTAACCCCGGAACTAGCTCGGCTGAATATAGGACTGGAAGCTTTCCGGAAATCAATCAGAACAGTAATCACTAATGTATTATTCACTGCTAGAATCTCCCTTACTAGCAGATGGAAATATCCTGAACCACCTACACTAACATATCATCTTATGAGTAAATACACAGTGCCAATATGAGAAACTCTTGGCATTTAAAAATCTTAAAGCCGCAAAATTTATGAAAACCTGGAAAATATGGCTCCTCCATCCTAAAGCCTCTAAAGACCTAAGTATAGCCCTATCCTATAGGCAGCAAAATATTAATAACTACTACCAATTACTGACAACTAGTAAATATACTGGTAAAGATCTCAGTAAGTTAAGTTTACGTTGTGTTCTGTTCAATCTAGTCTAGAGTACAAAGTTGATAGGCCCTCTAAGGAATATAAGTGCTATGGCCTGAATGTTTCACTTTCTCGTCACAGTAAGTTCCCAATAGGGGTGACGAAGAATCCATTAACAAACATAACCCTTTAGGTCACGGATTTATATTTACATCTGCTTTTCTTATTATACTGAATGTTGATTATATACCTAGTGGGCCCACATTTTCAAGACTTGCATCTCTATGTGTTTCTTTAATTTTTTCTCTTATACTGTTTGTAAGTTCATTGTCTCCTTTGTGTATACCATTAGATTTAATTGCAATGTATGACATATGACATTTCTCAATGAAAACATTTGAAAGGACATTGTGGAATTGTTAACTTATTAGTGAATCTGTTATTTGTATGGGACACTCATAGGTGCATACTTTGGGGTATGTTAATTAAAATCTGCACCAAACTAAAAAAGGTAAGGACAAACCAGATTCCTTACTATAAAGAGTCCATCACCCCAAAACGACCCACAAAAAGACTTTGGGAATCTCTACCCTCTGTAAACTGACTAAGACCAGGGAGGAACTGAATAGCTTGCTCTCTTAGAAAACTAAACACAGATTAGCTTGGGCAAAGGGTAATATATACATGTTCTCCAGCAAACCAGGCCCTTGCACAGCCTTCACACTCAGGGGTTGATTTACTAAAGGCAACTAGATTGTGCACTTTGCAAGTGCAGTTGCACTCTTTTTCCCCAGAGCTTCATTTTATATATAAAACCATTCCAATCAGGTGCAAGGAAAATAATGAAAACAAAAGAAAAACAAAACAGCATTTTGGCTTGCACATGATTGGGTGATAGAAATTAATAGAGCTTTACCACATTCAGTAAGCTCTGGGGGAAATTAGTGCAACTGTCAAAATGCAGTTTATTTGCTTTTAAAAAATCAACTCCCATAGTCTTATATCTCACATTTAATTTCTAAGTGCAGGAATAAGCTGTTCAGCACTGCTATGGCTTCGGAATTCAGTGACTTCTGCAGGGCCCTTTACAACCTATTTCGCGACACAACCCCTGCTCTCCCATTCACAGTAAACTACAGGCAGCTTTGGCTTATGTCCAGGCCTCGGGTATGGCTGCCGATTCAAATAGAGTCATGTTAGAATATCAAATCACAGAGGAGGAATTAGGAGATGCTATGGCCCAGACTAAACCCAGAGAAGCCCCTGGACCAGACGGGTTCACTCTGACCTATTATAAAACCTTCTTCACCAGGCCGTTTTCTCGTTTCTTTTTTGCATATAATTCCCTTCTCCTTGAAGGGTCCATGGAGAAGGGAATTGATAATAGGCAACACCATATAGATTTCAAGGGAAACCTTTCGATCTACCTACCAATCAACCCACCAGTCCCCATTGATTCCAGTAATTGGAAACCCTAGTTTTACCAACAATAACTTCAGGTGATGCTCAGTAAATTCTACTTTCTAGATGTTCTATCTCAAGATACAGTACCCGACTCCTCAAATTTAGTCAATATATCTGACCCTCCCTTGAACTTCTGGAGCATGATGCAACTGCAACATCATCTGTCCTCTCTTGCTCTCTAAATTGTTGCCACAAACACAGTATCATCTATAAATTTATTGGTGATGCCAGACACAGACTATACACCATCTTACCTCCATGGGAATCATGGTTAGGTCTTCAACTGATACATATACATACATACACATGCACACACACACAAAACTTTAGCCTCTCATGTTTGTTGTATTATATGTAATTTTATTAACAATTGTGTTGTAAATTTTTACATTTGCGTGTTTTAATACAAATATTTGATATTTCTACAGGAGTTTACCACCGCCCTGTTACCCAGTTCCGGTCTATTCCTTTAGAGCAGGGCTAGGCAACCTTTGAGAGGTGGAGATTAGCCTGAACAACATGGAAGAGATCAATGTTCATATTTTTTCATAAGAAATTATGTAGAAATGTCTTAAAGTTAGAATAGCATGAAAACTTAATAAAACAAACGTCACTGTAAAAATATGCAAACATTTAAACTTAATCTAACTTAAAAGTTAGCTTCAGTGAGAAACTCGGCATTCACTTTTATTCACATTTTTTTTCCTTTTTTGAGAGTAATTGGTCACTCCCTACAAGGTTGATAATGTATAAGAGTCCATCATGAAGGCAGACCAAGTGGTACCGTAGGTTGACTTGCTTAACTAGTTTCAATCCTTACTGTCTGGTGTTCTGGCCCGACTGACTGGGTTGAGTTCTGGCCAGTGTAAGTAGTACGTAGGGCAGTGTACAATGGTCAGTAGTATGTAGGGCAGTGTACAGAGTTCAGTAGGATGTATGGTAGTGTACAGAGGTCAGTAGTAGGTAGGGCAGTCTACAGAGGTTAGTAGTAGGTAGAGCAGTGTACAGAGGTCAATAGTAGGCAGGGCAGTGTACAGAGGTCAGTAGTGTGTCGGGCAGTATACAGAAGTCAGTAGTAGGTAAGGCAGTGTATAGAGGTCAGTAGTAGGTAGGGTAGTATACAGAGGTGAATAGTGTGTACAGCAGTGTACAGAGGTCAGTAGAATGTTGGGAAGTGTGCAGAAGTCAGTAGTAGGTAGGGCAGTGTACAGAGGGCAGTAGTATGTAGGAAAGTGTACAGAGGTCAGTAGTATGTAGGGAAGTGTACAGAAGTCAGTAGTAGGTAGGGCAATGTATAGAGGTCAGTAGTGTGTAGGGCAGTACAGAGGTCGGTAGTATGTAGGGCAGTACACAGAGGTCAGTATTGTATAGGGCAGTGTACAGAAGTCAGTAGTAGGTAGGGCAATGTACAGAGGTCAGTAGTATGTAGGGCAGTGTACAGAGGTCAGTAGTAAGTAGAACAGTGTACAGAGGTCAGTAGTAGGTAGGGCAGTGTACAGAGGTCAGTAGTGGGTAAGGCAGTGTATAGAGGTCAGTAGTAGGTAGGGTAGTATACAGAGGTGAACAGTATGTACAGCAGTGTACAGAGGACAGTAGTATGTAGGGAAGTGTACAGAGCTCAGTAGTAGGTAGGGTAGAGTACAGAGGTCAGTAGTATGTAGGGAAGTGTACAGAGGTCAGTAGTATGTAGGGCAGTGTACAGAGGTCAGTAGTATGTAGGGTGGTGTACAGAGGTCAGTAGTGTGCAGGGCAGTATACAGGGGTCAGTAGTGTGTAGGGCAGTATATAGAAGTCAGTAGTAGGTATGAACTTATGCAGAGGTCAGTAGTAGGAAGGGCAGTCTACAGAGGTCAGTAATGTGTACAGAGGTCAGCAGCATGTAGAACTGTGTACAGAGGTCAGTAGTGTGTAGAGTAGTGTACAGAGGTCAGTAGCATGTAGAAATATGTACAGAGCTCAGTAGTGTGTAGGACAGTGTACAGAGGTCAGTAGTGTGTAGGGCAGTATACAGAAGTCAGTAGAAGGTATGACAGTATACAGAGGTCAGTAGTAGGTAGGGCAGTCTACAGAGGTCAGTAATGTGTACAGCGGTGTACAGAGGTCAGTAGCATGTAGAACTGTGTACAGAGGTCAGTAGTGTGTACAGCGGTGTCCAGAGGTCAGTAGTATGTAGGGCAGTGTACAGAGGTCAGTAGGATGTAGAGAAGTGTACAGAGGCCAGTAGTATGTAGGACAGTATAGAGTAGTCAGTAGTATGTAGGGCAATGTACAGAGGTCAGTAAGAAGCAGGGTAGTGTACAGAGATCAATAGGATATACAGCAATGTAAAGATTCCAGTAGTCTGTAGAACCGTGTGCAGAGGTCAGAATGATGTAGGGAAGTGTACAGGGGTCAATAGTGTATACAGTGGTGCACAGAGGTTAGTAGGATGTATTGCAGTGTACAAAAGGCAGTAATATGGATGGCAGTACACAGAGGGCAGTACTAGGTAGGGCAGTTTACAGGAGTAAGTAAAAGGTAGGGCAGAGTACAGGAGCCAGCAGTATTTAGGGCATTGTACAGGGGTCATTCATTTGTAGGGAAGATTATAGAGTCAGCAGGACAGAGGAGTTTTGGGCAGCAGTGCAGAGGACTGGAGGGCGCAGAATAATGTACAAGATGTAAAAGGCAGGTCAGAAAGGCAGAAGACTAGAGATCAGCAGGGCAGAAGACTGGAGGTTAGCAGGTCAGTGAACACAGAGCCAGCAGGGCAGTGCACAGGGGACAGAAAGGTAAAGAACAGGGGTCAGCAGGGCAGAGGCTGGGGTCAGCAGGGCAGAGTGTGGTGTCAGTAATGCAAAGGATGTTGTCAGAAAGGCAAATGATAGTTTTTTTAGGGCAGTTTGTAGGCGATATATTGCAGTTTACTAAACATTAGATGTGGTGGCTGTGAGTAACTTTTAATTTTATTTTAATCTTGAGGTGCTTCAAATATGCCTAATACGTTCTCTTTATATGAGTCACATAATCTGTTTTTGTAATGCTCAACAAACCTTGTTACAGATGCGTTTTCTCTTTTCTCAAGATAAATCCATAGGTGGTAGGGCACTGTTTCTGGTAGAGATGTTCCACCAATGTGTTGCTTCCAGGTACCATAGATTTACCTTCTTTGTTCATGTAATTCCAAAGATGTAAGGCATATGAGTTATCAAAAGTTGGCACATTCTTCCAGACTTCAAAATACCTTTTCCATGATGGATAATGGATGGGGTAAAAACGTTGCATATGAAAATAACTGATGTTTGCACACATGACATCATCCGTAGAGGTGAATACCGGCATGCCACACAATTTCTTCACAACACGAGTGAAAACCCCGGGCCCTTGGTGTCCCCATATTTCTCCCCTGTAGTTCTCAACAAAGTTCTCCATAAACTGCCATGTTAACTGGTAATGTGAGGAGAGGGCAAAAACACTACTGCTAGTAACTATAAAAGATTCAGCTGCTAGAAAATGGTCCTGGGGTATTCGACGAAGTGAGATGACATCAGTATCCATGTAAATCCCACCGTATTTCCACATCATGGCAAACCTACAGGCATCTGAGCTAACATGGGTCCAGTAAACTTCTCTTTTAGGGTTCACCTGGTAATCCAGAAAAATGCATTTTATACGATTTTAACATAATCATATTCCTTCACATATTAAAATACCATGCTAACTATGGTAATCTAAGGGTAACTGTAGCATTACTAAAAACTATAGGAGAAAGAAAGAAAGAGAGAGAGAGAGACAGAAAAAGAGAGAGACAGAAAGAGAGAGAGAAAAGGAGAGAGAGAGACAGAGAGAAAAAAAGAGAGAAAGAGAGACAGAGAAAGGGGGGAAAGAGAGAGTGAGAGAAAAAAAGAGAGACAGTGAAGGAGACAGAGAAAACGAGAGAGAAGGAGAGAGAGAGAAAAACAGAGACAGAAAGAGAGAGAGAGATAAAAAGAGAAAGAGAGACAGAAAAAGAGAGACAGAGAAAGAGACAGAGAAAAAGGAGAGAAAGAGAGAGACAGAGGAATAGAGAGAGATAGAGAAAGAGATACAGAGACAGAGAAAGAGATAGATGAATAGACAGATATAGAAAGTGAGAGAGGGAAAAGAGAGAAAAAGAGAGAGAGAAAGATTGACAGAGAAAGAGAGAAATAGAGAGACAGAGAAAGAGAGAGAGGAAAAAGAGACAGAGAGAGTGGAAGAGAGAGAGAAAGAGAGAGAAAAAGACAGAGAAAGAGAAAAAAAAATGAGAGCGAAAGACAGAGAGAGAGAGAGACAGAGAAAGAGAGAGAGGAAAAAGAGAGAGAGCGTGTGTGTGTGAGAGAGAGAGAGAGACATAGAGTGGCAGAGAAAGAGAGGAAAGAGAGAGAGAAAAGAGAGACAGATAAAGAGACAGAACAGGAGAGAAAGATAGAAAAAATCAAATGTTGTCAAGATTTAGACCAAAATGCATTCTGCTACATATCTTTGGTATAATCATAATAAGAAAGAGAGATAGGGAAAGAGACAGAAAAGAGAGGAGCAGAGAAAGAGAGAGAGTGTGTGAAAGAGAGAGAAGAGAGAGAGAGAAAAAAAGAAAGACAGAGAGAGAAATAGAGAAAAAGAGAGCCAGAGAAGGAGAGAGAGAAAACAGGCAGATAAAGAGAGGGAGAGAAAGATAGAGAGTGAAAGAGAGAGAGATAAAAAGAGAGAGAAAGAGAGAGGGAGAGAGAGAAAGATAGGTGAGAGAAAAGAGAGAGAGAGATAGAGAGAGAACAAGAGACAGGGAAAGAGATGGAGAAAAGAGAGCAAGAAAGGGAGACAAAGAGAGAGTGAGAGAAAAAAAGAGAGAGAGGGAAAGAGATAGAAAGAGAGAGAGAGAAAAAGAGAGAGAAAGAGAGAGAGAGAGAGAGAGAAAGAGAGACAGAGAAAATAAAAGAGAAAGAGAGACAAAAAAAAAGAGAGATAAAGAGAGACAGAGAAAAGAGAGAGAGAGAGAGAGAAAGAGAGACAGAGAGAGAGACAGAGGAACAGAGAGAGAGAAAGAGAGAAAGAGACAGAGCGAAAGAGAGACAGAGGAAGAGAGAGAGGAATAGAGAGACATAGAAAGTGAGAGAGGGAAAAGAGAGAGAGATAGACAGAGAAAGATTGATAGAGAAAGAGAGGGAGAAATAGAGAGACAGAGAAAGAGAGAGAGGGGAAAAAGAGACATAGAGAGTGGAAGAGAGAATGAGAGAGGAGAGAGAGAAAGAGAAGAGAGAGTGAGAGAAAGACAGAGAGACAAAGAGAGAGAGAGACAGAGAAAGAGAGAGAGAAATAAAGGAACAGAGAAAGAGAGAGAGGAAAGAGAGAGAGAGTGTGTGAGAGAGAAAGAGACAGAGAGAGAGAGAAAGAGAGAGAGGGAAAAGAGAGACGGAGAAAGAAACAGAGAAAGGTAGAGAAATGGTGAGAAAATCAAATGTCATAAATTTGGGCCAAAATATATTCTCTACATTTCTTTGGTATACTCCCAATAAGAAAGAGAGAAAGGGAAAGAGACAGAAAAGAGAGAAACAGAGAAAGAGAACGCGAGAAAGAGGGAAAAAAGAGAGGGAGAGAAAAAGAGAAACAAGGAAAGAGAGAGAGAAAAAGAAAGACAGAGATAGAAATAGAGAAAAACGAGAGAGAAAGAGAGAGCAATTCAAATGTTGTCATAAATTTAGGCCAAAATATATTCTTCTACATGTGTTTGGTATAATCCCAATTAGTGTATATTAATTGTTTTTTGTGAAAGTTATAGTGTCTACAAACTATGGTATTCTAAATGAGGTCTCACTAAAGATCTATAGAGGGGAATCAGTACCCTTTTTCCTCCTGCTGGAGATTCCCCTAGTGACATAAAGATCTATATAGAGGAATCAGGACCTCCTGCTGGTTATTCTTCTTGTGATATAAAGACTTATATAACGTAATCGGGACCTCCTTCCTCCTGCTGGTGATCCCTCTAGTGATATAAAGATCTATATAGAGTAATCAGGACCTCCTTCCTCCTGCTGGTGATCCCTCTAGTGATATAAAGATCTATATAGAGTAATCAGGACCTCCTTCCTCCTGCTGGTGATCCCTCTAGTGATATAAAGACCTATATAGAGGAATCAGGACCTCCTTCCTCCTTTTGGTGATTCCTCTAGTGATATAAAGATCTATATAGAGTAATCAAGACCTCGTTCCTCTTGCTTGAAAACCCTCTAGTGATATAAATATATATATAGAGGAATCAGGACCTCCTTCCTCCTGCTGGTGATCCCTCTAGTGATATAAAGATCTATATAGAGGAATCAGGACCTTCTTCCTCCTTTTGGTGATCCCTCTAGTGATATATACATCTATACAGAAGAATCAGGACCTCCTTCTTCCTGCTGGTGATCCTTCAAGTGATAATAATATATATAGTATATAGGGGTATCAGGACATCCATACTCCTTCTGGTAACCCCTCTAGTGATATAAAGACCTATTTAGAAGAGCAGGGCCTCCTTCCTCCTGCTGGTGATCCATCTAGTGATATAAAGACCTATATAGAGGAATCAGGACCTCCTTCCTCCTTTTGGTGATTCCTCTAGTGATATAAAGATCTATATAGAGTAATCAAGACCTCGTTCCTCTTGCTTGAAAACCCTCTAGTGATATAAATATATATATAGAGGAATCAGGACCTCCTTCCTCCTGCTGGTTATTCCTCTTGTGATATAAAGACTTATATAACGTAATCGGGACCTCCTTCCTCCTGCTGGTTAACTCTCTAGTGATATAAAGATCTATATAGAGGAATCAGGACCTCCTTCCTCCTGCTGGTGATCCCTCTAGTGATATAAAGATCTATATAGAGGAATCAGGACCTTCTTCCTCCTTTTGGTGATCCCTCTAGTGATATATACATCTATACAGAAGAATCAGGACCTCCTTCTTCCTGCTGGTGATCCTTCAAGTGATAATAATATATACAGTATATAGGGGTATCAGGACATCCATACTCCTTCTGGTAACCCCTCTAGTGATATAAAGACCTATTTAGAAGAGCAGGGCCTCCTTCCTCCTGCTGGTGACCCCTCTAGTGATATAAAGATCTATATAGAGGAATCAGGACCTCCTTCCTCCTGCTGTTGATCCCTCTAGAGATACAAAGATCTATGTAGAGGATTCAGGCCCTCCTTCTTCCTGCTGGTGACCCCTCTAGTGATATAATTATCTATATAGAGGAATCAGGAACTCCTTCCGGTAACCCCTCTAGTGATATAAAGATCTATATTGAAGAATCAGACCTCCTTCCGGTAACCCCTCTAGTGATATAAAGATCTATATTGAAGAATCAGACCTCCTTCTGGTAATCCCTCTAGTAATATAAAGATCTATAGAGGGGAATCAGGACCTCCTTACTCCTGCTGGTGACCCCTCTAGTGATATAAAGATATATGTAGAGGAATTAGGGCCTCCTTCCTCCTGATGGTGACCCCTCTAGTGATATAAATATCTATATAAAAGAATCAGGACTTCCTTCCTCCTGCTCGTGATCCCACCAGTAATAAAAATATTTATATAGAGGAATCAGGACCTCCTTCCTCCTGCTGTTGATCCCATTAGTAATATAAAGATCTTTGTAGAGGAATCAGGACCTCCTTCTTCCTGCTGTTAATCCCTCTAGTGATATAAATATCTATATAGAGGAATCAGGACCTTCTTCCTCCTTCTGGTGATCCCTCGAGTGATATAAAAATATATATGTAGCGCCCCCATAGTGATAGGTGCATTTTGTAGTTGAGTTTTTGCTGAGAGGCAAAATTTTGTCAGGCCTGAGTGTTTTGATCTGGGCTTGGGGAGTGGCTCAGATAGGACTGGGGCAGTCCAACAGATGATGTCACTAAATCCTCCTATCTTAGATATAAATTTACCATTGGACCCCTTATTAGATACCTCCTCGGGTGCTCGGGTATATCATGCAAATGCATTGCTCAAGTTCGAAAGAGCCTACACACCGCTCAAATGGTAGACACTTGGAGGATCATGAAGTCAGTAGTAGGTACGGCAATGTACAGAGGTCAGTAGTATGTAGGGCAGTGTACAGAGGTCAGCAGTATGTAGGGCAGTGTACAGAGGTCAGTAGTGTGCAGGGCAGTATACAGGGGTCAGTAGTGTGTAGGGCAGTATATAGAAGTCAGTAGTAGGTATGAACTTATGCAGAGGTCAGTAGTAGGTAGGGCAGTCTACAGAGGTCAGTAATGTGTACAGAGGTCAGCAGCATGTAGAACTGTGTACAGAGGTCAGTAGTGTGTAGAGTAGTGTACAGAGGTCAGTAGCATGTAGAAATATGTACAGAGCTCAGTAGTGTGTAGGACAGTGTACAGAGGTCAGTAGTGTGTAGGGCAGTATACAGAAGTCAGTAGAAGGTATGACAGTATACAGAGGTCAGTAGTAGGTAGGGCAGTCTACAGAGGTCAGTAATGTGTACAGCGGTGTACAGAGGTCAGTAGCATGTAGAACTGTGTACAGAGGTCAGTAGTGTGTACAGCGGTGTCCAGAGGTCAGTAGTATGTAGGGCAGTGTACAGAGGTCAGTAGGATGTAGAGAAGTGTACAGAGGCCAGTAGTATGTAGGACAGTATAGAGTAGTCAGTAGTATGTAGGGCAATGTACAGAGGTCAGTAAGAAGCAGGGTAGTGTACAGAGATCAATAGGATATACAGCAATGTAAAGATTCCAGTAGTCTGTAGAACCGTGTGCAGAGGTCAGAATGATGTAGGGAAGTGTACAGGAGTCAATAGTATATACAGTGGTGCACAGAGGTTAGTAGGATGTATTGCAGTGTACAAAAGGCAGTAATATGGATGGCAGTACACAGAGGGCAGTACTAGGTAGGGCAGTTTACAGGGGTAAGTAAAAGGCAGAAAATGACTTGTCTGTTGTTCCCTGGATCCCACGCAAATACAGGGGGCTATGATACTTAACATCTTCTTTGACCAGATCTACCTTATCTATATGGGATTTGTTACACTCCCAATATTCTTGGAAGTTCAACTCCCCACTAATGCTCATCCTAGGTCATAGTTATTTTCCGCCAGGACTAACAGATAAAGCGTTTAAGAGTTGGTTTGGCGAGAGCCAGCCTCTACTGCACTAAATTGTTGAGAAAAATAAATTAAAATCCCTGCAAACACTTTGCAGTAATATTGGGCCTAACAACATGGATCAATGGCGATTTGCGCAACTTTCTCACTTTGTGCATAAGTTGCCACAACTGATTCATTCATTGTCTGAACTGAACCAGGTTGAAAAGTACTAGCATTGGAAGTACACCCCCCACACTGTATATCCCTCCAGGGTCCCCGCTATCCTGGCTACTTAGCCAAGTGGGAAAAGATCTACAGATCCTGACTCAGGACCTCCCTCCTACTGGTGACCCCTCTAGTCATATGAAGATCTATGTAGAGGAATAAGAACCTTCTTCATCGTGCTGGTGATCCCTCTAGTGATATAAATATTTATATAGGGAAATCAGGACCTCCTTCCTCCTGCTGTTGATCCCTCTAGTGATATAAGATCTATGTAGAAGAATCAGGACCTCCTTCCCTCTGCTGGTGATCCCTCTAGTGATAACTAAAAATCTATAAATGGGAATCAGGACCTCCTTCCTCCTGCTCATGATCCCTCTGGTGATATAAAGGTCTATATACAGTAGAGGAATCAGGACCTCCTTCCTCCTGCTGGTGTTCTCTCTAGTGATAAAAATATTTATATAGAGAAATCAGAACCTCCTTCGTCCTACTGGTTATCCCTATAGTGATATAAAGATCAAAACAGAAGAATTAGGACCTCCTTCCTCTTGCTCCTGATCTCTCTAGTGATGAAAAGATTTATATAGGGGAATAAGGAACTCCTTCCTCCTGCTCTCGATCCCTCTAGTGATAACTAAAGATTTACTGTATATATGGGAATCAGGACCTCCTTCCTCCTGCTAGTGATCCCTCTGGTGATATAAAGGTCTATATACAGTAGAGGAATCAGGACTTCTTTCTACTGCTGGTGATCCCTCTAGTGATAGAAAATATGTATATAGAGGAATCAGGACCTCCTTCCTCCTGCTGATCCCTCTAGTGATATAAAGATCTATAAAGGGGAATCAGGACCTCCTTCCTTCATGCTGGTGATCCCTTTAGTGATATAAAGATCTATGTAGAGGAATCAGGACTAGATTTGAGCGAACCCGAACTGTAAAGTTCGGGTCCGTACCGAACTTTGGGGTGTCCGTGACCCGGACCCGAACCCGGACATTTGAAAAAAAGTTTGGGTTCGGGTATTTGATCCCGCCTGTTGAATAGCTGCAGGGCAGCCAATCAACAAGCGTTTCACTGGTTTGTCCTTAGAAGCCATCACAGCCATGCCTACTAATGGCATGGCTGTGATCAGCCAGTGCATCATGTGACCCAGCCTCTGTATAAGCTGGAGTCACGTAGTGCTGCATGTCACATGCTCTCAGGCTAGTGTAGGGAGAGGATGCTGCCGGCGCTGTGAGGAACAGATTGCAGATATAATAACATCTCATCCTGCATTACAGAACGATCTGATTCTGGACTAGGTAGAGATTACTACTACTGCTTTGAGGGACAGATTGCAGATCTCATCCTGCATTACAGAACAATCTGATTCTGGACTAGATAGAGTCTACTGCTTTGAGGAACAGATTATTGTTCTAAAATCATCTCCTAGTTCTATAGGGTCAGGTTCCTGCTGTTGCTGTAAGGGACAGATTATTGTTCTAAAATCATTGCCTACTCCTATCGGGTCAGGTTCCTGCTGTTGCTGTAAGGGACAGATTATTGTTCTAAAATTATCGCCTATTCCCATAGGGTCAGGTTCCTACTGTTGCTGTAAGGGACAGATTATTGTTCTAAAATCATCGCCTACTCCTATAGGGCCAGGTTCCTGCTGTTGCTGTAAGGGACAGATTATTGTTCTAAAATCATCGCCTACTCCTATAGGGTCAGGTTCCTGCTGTTGCTGTAAGGGACAGATTATTGTTCTAAAATCATCGCCTACTCCTATAGGGTCAGGTTCCTTCTCTTGCTGTAAGGGACAGATTATTGTTCTAAAATTATCGCCTACTCCTATAGGGTCAGGTTCCTGCTGTTGCTGTAAGGGACAGATTATTGTTCTAAAATCATCACCTACACTGCCACAGTCACGGCCTAGTCAACCTCTAGGCTCCTACTCTATATCCACCCCCTTCCCATTTTTATTTTTTTTATTTGATCTTAAGTTATTTTCCCTATCCCCATTTTTTTGTAGGGCACTTGTCCTACTCTTACCCCCATTTTACTTCCTTTTGCAGCCCTCTAGCACTTGTCAGGACTTTTTTACAGCCATTTTTGTGCCGAAAAGTTTGGGTCCCCATAAATGTATAAATTTAGGCCAAAATGTATACTGTTACATTCCTTTGGTAAAAATAACCAAAATCAGTGTATATTATTTAGTTTCAGCTTAACTCATTTTTTGAGGCCCTAAAATGCCAGGACAGTACAAATATCCCCAAATTACCCCTTTTTTCGAAAGTATACAGTCCGAGGTATTTATTAAGAAGCATGGCGAGTTTACTGAAATTGTAATTTTTTTGTCACAATTTTATGTAAAATTTAAAAATGAATTAATTTTTTTCACAATTTTTTTTTTACATACTGTCATTAGTGCAGCACAGTGTCATATGACTGGTGTGGCAGTGATTAGGAATACTAACTGGTGACTATTTTTTGTTTTAAAATTTTCTTTCTTTTTTACATACTTTTATCAGAGTATTTCAGTGTCACCAGAGTGATGCTGTACTACGTTAGAGGAGTGATCAGGGATTTTTATTTTTTTGCTTATACCAGTGATGATCACTGTTATAACAAAAAGCTAACTGTTATGAATGGCTTTCCATTCATGACAGCTTGCTTAGTGTTGACATGTTTTGACATCCCCGCATCTTTCTCTCATCTCCCGCAGCGCTGGCAGTGTGGGCTAGACAGCTTCTGATTGGTCAGCCCCATCCATGTGATGGTGCTGACCGATTCAAATCCCTGTAATTCGTATTGACTAAACAATATAGACACAGGGTTAAGCCATGAAGATTTCAAATTCCTGGGCCTTTGAAGCAACTTTTCAGAGTCTGACAGCAGGGGATCGCAGCAATCTGGTACAGCAGGATCGGGTGGGATGGAGAGGGGGGTCCAGTGTACGGTCACCTTACAGATTTTCTGTAAAGGTGAACTTACACTTTAAGGAATCAGGAAGGATTTTTTCCCCCGTAGGAGTAAATTGGACCATGCTTTTTAGGGTTTTTTGTTCTTTGCTTTCCTTTGGATTATCTGTGGGTTATGGTCGAATAGGGATGAGCTCAAGGTTCATTTCAAACACCAGTTAGGAAAGGACTTTGGCTTTTTCAGATTTTTGTCCAGACACTGGACTTTCAGCTTGTTCAGCAGAGGCTGAACATCATTTATAGTAGTGGTATTCCTACTATCATAACATCTAAAATGAAAAATAATAAAACTCAGAGGAGGGTTATTTTTTACTCAAAACCAGGCAAGGGATAGTAAGGAGATTCTCTAACCTTCAAGTCCATTGCACCCTAAATAGAAACCTTAATTTTACCTTCCCCATCGACTCAAAAATGATGACATTTCACAAAAATCTACAGATTTTTTGCAAGACTTTAAGAGAGTTGAAGACTCTCCAGTTCTCTAATACTTGGCAATCGCTGTATTAATTTTCAAGATACGTTTACTTTAATATATTGAGGAGATTTATTTGCCTTTGAAGAAGCTGCATGTACAGTAGAGTAATATTATCCAGCTTTCCTCAATTTATTTTCTGTAGCAACTTTCTCCAAAGGCACCCCACTTCGTCTATAATATACCTTATCAAACCACGGCTTAAGAGGCGTATTATGAAATAATTGGTCCATCCTGAGAGGCAAGAGGTAAACATTGCTAAAAGATGACAAGGTTGGAAAGTGTTGTCTTGCTTTCTTCTCATCATCTTCTGTGGTGATGTCCTCCAGTCCTTTCATGAAGAAGACCACCGGTCGGTCAGGGTAGACTCGTGCTGCTGATTCAATAGCACACAGTACCAGGGATGGTGGATCCATTCTGTCCGTGGTCTCAATAAATAAGATTCCATTTCCTTCTTTTAGAATGGTGTTTGCACTAAAAGGATTTGGCATTCCATTAGTATTGTCCATGGTTACTAGTTCTGAGTTATTAGAAATAAGGACATTGAAGTTGTAATAGCTAATATGTCTAATAGTAGTCCTACTGATTAAGACCAAAGCTGCTATAATCAGAAAAATAGCAAAAAATTTATTTTTTTTCTCCATGGCTGTAGAGTACAATTGATGAGCTGTAAGAAGAACAGACAAAAGCATAAAGATTATTAAGGATACTTTTACCAAAGGTAATCATAAGAACATCATAGGTCAATGCCAATAATCTTTAATTACACCCCTAAAACAGTGTATTTAATAAGACAAAAATTTGAGAATTTGCATTTCCTACTTAGTTGCCATCCTTGTTAAACCTTTAATGGGCCACTGACCTAGAACACTTACATATGTATGCAAGTCAGAAATCACAACCTCAATGGCTGAATTTAAAAAAAAATGTTAAAAAAAATAAAAAGTCAAATACCACCACACCTCCTTATATAATTTTCCTACAATGGTCTGCACTTACCTCCACATCATTCTCTGGTAGTGCAGTGGAACATTACCATACGATCAGCGGTCTTCAAACTGCGGCCCAGAGGGCAGAAACAGCTCTTTGGTAGCTTTTATCAGGCCCCTGGGGCTTTACTCCCCCATAGAGTTGAGCGGACACCTGGATGTTCGGGTTCGTCGAGTTCAGCCGAACTTCGCAAAAAAGTTCGAGTTCAGCGCCGAACTTGACCCGAACTTGACCCCGGACCTCGAACCCCATTGAAGTCAATGGTGACTCGAACTTTTGGGCACAAAAATGGCTCTAAAAAAGTCATGGAAAGGGCTAGAGGGCTGCAAAAGGAAGCAAAATGGTGGTAAGAGTAGGACAAGTGGCCTGCAAACAAATGTGGATAGGGAAATAACTTAAAATCACATAAAAAAAAAAAATTGGAGGAGGTGGATGTGGAGTAGGAGCCTAGAGGTTAAGGAGGCAGTGACCGTGGCGGTGTAGGTGGAAGTGGCGATGGAGGAGGAGGAGGTAGCCAACACTGTTTTTTGCTTGTTTGTTTTTTTTTCTAATTGGGGTAGCCCCCAAAATATTGAGACATATTCAAAAAAAACAAAAGTATACCAATGGCTGTGTGAGGCCGGTCTAAATGTCTATTCTGCACAAGGTACAGACAAGTCTTGTGGCATCCATGCCTGGTATATTTTAATAAACGTTAGCTTGTCCACGGTGGCTGTGGACAGGCGGCTGCGCTTGTCTGTGATAACGCCCCCTGCCGCGCTAAACACACGTTCAGATAATACACTGGCTGCAGGGCAAGCCAGCATCTCCATGGCATAAAGGGCAAGCTCAGGCCATGTGGCCAATTTGAAGACCCAGAAGTTGAATGGGACAGACCCATCAGTCAGTACGTGTAGGCGTGTGCACACATACTGTTCCACCATGTTGCTGAAATGCTGCCTCCTGCTAAGACGTTGCCTATCAACTGGTGGTGCTGTTTGTTGTGGCGGGCTGCTGACAAAGATTTTCCACATTTCCGCCATGCTAACCCTGCCTTCTGAGGTGCTGGTGGTGCCACAGCTGCGTTGGCGACCTCTTCCTCCTCCTCTGCCTTCGCCTTGTGCTTAAACTGAGCCCCCGGTGTCATTTGGGAATGCCCTCAGCAATGCATCTACCAGCGTGCGCTAGTAGTCGCGCATCTTCCGATCACGCTCCAGTGAGGGAATTAAGGTCACGTTGTCCTTGTAACGGGGATCCAGCAGGGTGGCCACCCAGTAATCAGCACAAATTAAAATGTGGGCAACTCGGCTGTCATTGAGCAGGCACTGCAGCATCTAGTCGCTCATGTGTGCCAGGCTGCCCAGAGGCAAAGACAAGCTGTCCTCTGTGGGAGGTGTATCATCTGTGTCCTCCGTATCCCCCCAGCCACACTCCAGTGATGCCCACAAGCTGCGTTGGGTGCCACCCTGCAGTGAACACGGATCCTCCTCCTCCTCCTCATCCTCCTCATCCTCTAGAACTGTGCCCTGGCTTGAATTTTTTTTACCTGGCCTATGCTGTTGCAGGAGCCCACCCTCCGAGCCACTTGTGAATGACTGGCCTGACAACCGTGGAAATGACCCCTCTTCCTCCTCCTCTTCCTCATGTGCCACATCCTCTTCCATCATCGCCCAAAGTGTTCTTTCAAGGAGCCATAGAAGTGGGATAGTAACGCTGAGAACAGCGTCATCGGCACTGGCCATGTTGGCGGAGGACTCGAAACACCGCAATATGGTACACAGGTCTCACATGGAGGCCCACTCGTTGGTGGTGAAGTGGTGCTGTTCCGCAGAGCAACTGAACCGTGCATGCTGCAGCTGAAACTTCACTATTGCCTGCTGCTGCTCGCACAGTCTCTCCAGCATGTGCAAGGTGGAGTTCCACCTTGTGGGCACATCGCATAGGAGGCGGTGAGCGGGAAGGCCGAATTTCCGCTGCAGCGCAGACAGGCGAGCAGCAACAGGGTGAGAACGCCGAAAGCGTGCACAGATGGCCCGCACTTTCTGCAACAGCTCTGACATATCCGGGTAGTTTTTTATGATTTTCTGCACCACCAAATTCAGCACATGCGCCAGGCAAGGGGTGTGCGTCAAACCGGCTAGGCCCAGAGCTGCAACGAGATTTCGCCCATTATCGCACACCACCAGGCCGGGTTTGGCAACAACCACTCATCGGTCTGTTGTTCAATGCCCATCCACAGCTGCTGCGCAGTGTGGGGTTTATCCCCCAAACATATCTTTTTTTTTTTTTTTTTTTTTTTTTTTTATTATAGTCTTTATTGTATTTTTCTGAGGAAGATTAACAACAGTAGGTTATAATAGCTTTGTTGATCATTCAGGTTAGTAGTACATTGTTTTAAGGATAACATCAGTAAACAGTACGTCAAGATGTTGTATACAAACATTAGAGCAACGTCGAGACCCGGATCGGCCAAACTGCGTGTGGGGAACGGACCGCGTACACGACTTAAACCACCACGTCTTTTAGTATTTTTTGATGGGCCTATACAGTCTCGACAACGTCTTTCACGCCCGGTAGACACGTGCGAAAGCCGCAAGAGTGGGACAACGACGAGCGGACAGACGCGACGTCGCCTTTAAGCCGGAAGGGCGAGTGGCGGAGGATA
>BLSH010077878.1:24854-63187 GCA_018402905.1 Glandirana rugosa | reverse complement strand
ATGCTTTGTTAGCACAGAATGTCGCACTTTATATGATATATACTTTGGCGCACAGATTGTTTCACTTTTATTAAGCACGAGTCACTTTGATAGATTTATTTAGAATTGATTGATTGTAAGCACATTGGGAGTGTATACTTTATATTTATATTTTACTACCTATATATTCATTTTGACCTAAAGTGGTATAGCATCACATAGCACCGCTCTACACTGTTTATTTTCTCCTTGAAGGGCCCATCTCTGCCTTCCATCATGGACACAATGGTTTCCTGGTGTTCCACCTGGACCTTAGCCAATTGGATCTCTGCATCCATTGATCCACGGCTGCGGCTGTGCAAACCTTTGCGCTGCCTTCACAGACACTTCAATTCCGCTCTCAGCTTGTAGAGCTTCTCTCTCCTTATTCAGGACTTTAATCCCAGCCACCACTCGCTCCCGAATGGATTCTGAGGTTTCATCCTCCCCAGGGGCAGAGAGATCCCCAGCCATGGCTTGCATGGGGGCCGGCATGTCGCCTGTCAGTCCAGGGGATGGCTGTGAACTTCCAGCAGGAGAGGCCTCCATGGCCTCCCGAGGAGGGGGCCACAAGGGCGGGGAGAGATTTCACCAAACTCCCCTCTCACACAGAGCAGCTCCACCAGCAGACAGCAGCAGGAGAAACTCCTCCCTCCTGACACACCTGTGATCAATGATGGGACACTATTCCTCCCTCTGACACCAATGATGGGACACTATTCCTCCCACTGCTACCAATTATGAGGCACTATTCCTCCCACTGATACCAATGATGGGGCACTATTCCTTCCACTAATATTAATGATGGGGCACTTTTCCTCCCACTGATCCCAATGACGGGGAACTATTCCTTCCACTGATACCAATTATGGGGCACTATTCCTTCTATTGATCCCAATGATGGGGCACTATTCTTTCCACTGATACCAAAGATGGGGCACTATTCCTTCCACTGATACCAATGATGGGGCACTATTCCTCCCACTAATATTAATGATGGGACACTATTCCTTCTACTGATACCAAGGATGGGGCACTATTCCTCTTACTGCTACCAATAATGAGGCACTATTCCTCCCACTAATACTAATGATGGGGCACTATTCCTCCCACTGACACTAATGGTAGGGCACTATTCCTTCCACTGATACCAATTATGGGGCACTGTTCCTCCCACTGATACCAATGATGGAGCAATATTTCTTCCACTGATCCCAATGATGGGGCACGATTGCTTCCACTGATACCAATGATAAGGCACTATTTGTTCCACTGATACCAATGATGGGGCACTATTCATTCCACTGATACCAATGATGGGGCACTATTCCTCCCACTGATATCAATGGTCAAAGCAGTGGAGACTGCAGTTCAATATATCTAAATGTAAAATAATGCATCTAGGGAAAAAGAATCCGCTTAGAGAGTACAGCATTGGGGGCACAGTGTTAGCCAGCACTACAGAAGAAAAAGATTTGGGGGTGCTTATTTCAGATGATTGCAAAACGAGCAAACAGTGTAACCAGGCAGTGGGAAAAGCAAATAGAATTCTGGGATGTATCAGTAGAGGGATCACCAGCAGGAGGAAGGAGGTTCTGATTCCTCTATATAGATCTTTAGTGAGACCTAACTTAGAATACTGTGTCCAGTTCTGGAGACCACACTTACAAAAAGATATTGATAAGATAGAACGAGTTCAGAGACGGGTAACAAAAATGGTGAAAGGTCTGGGGGATAAAACATATCAAGAGCGACTTCAGGAACTTAATATGTACAGTCTGGAGGAAAGAAGGGAGAGGGGAGACATGATTGAAACCTTTAAATACATCAAGGGGGTGAATAAGGTTCAGGAGGGCAGTCTTTTCAAAATGAAACCAAAATCAAGAACACGGGGACATGACCTCAAACTAACTGGGGGGAAGTTCAAAACTAATCTTAGAAAGTATTATTTTACTGAAAGGGTGGTTGATGATTGGAATAAACTACCAACAGAGGTTGTGAGACAGTCAACAGTAAATGGCTTTAAACATGCTTGGGATAAACATAAATCCATAGTCAAACAACAAGGTTAATGTAAAAAAAATATATATATAAAAAATAAAGAAAGAAAGAAATAAATAAATAAAAAGGGGCAGACTCGATGGACTACTCAGTCTTTTTCTGCCGTCACTTTTCTATGTTTCCATGTTTCTATCAATGATGGGGCGCTATTCTTTCCACTGATACCAATGATGGGACACTATTCCTCCCACTGCTACCAAATATGAGGCACTATTCCTCCCACTGATGCCAATTATGGGGCACTGTTGCTCCCACTGATATCAATGATGGGGCACTATTCCTCCGACTGACAGTAATGATAGGGTGCTATTCCTGCCACGGATACAAATGGTGAGGCACTATTCCTCCCACTGATACCAAAGATGGGGCACTTTTCGTCCCACTGCTACCAATGATGGGGCACTATTCCTTCCACTGCTACCAATGACAGGGCACTATTCCTTCCACTGATACCAATGATCTAACACTATTCCTCCCACTAATACCAATGATGGGACACTATTCCTTCTACTGATACCAATGATGGGGCACTATTCCTTCCACTGATACCAATGACGGAGGCACTATATCTCCCACTGATACCAATGATGGGACACTATTCCTTCCACTGATACCAATAATGGGACACTATTCCTCCCATTAATACCAATGATAGGACACTATTCCTCCCACTGATACCAATGATGGGGCACTATTCCCTCCACTGATACCAATGACGGGGCACTATTCCTTCCACTGATACCAATGTTGAGGCACTCTTCCTCACACTGATACCAATGATGGGGCACTATTCCTCCCACTGATACCAACAATTGGGCACTATTCCTTTCACTGATACCAATAATAGGTGCTATTCCTTTCAGTGATACCAATGATAGGGCACTATTCCTTCCACTGATACCAATGATGGGGTACTATTCTCCCACTAATATTACTGATGGGGCACTATTCCTTCCACTGATCCCAATGATGGGGCACTATTCCTCCGCCTGATACCAATGATGGGGCACTATTCTTTCTACTGATCCCAATGATGGGGCACTATACTTTCCACTGATACCAAAGATGGGGCACTATTCCTTCCACTGATACCAATGATGGGGCACTATTCCTCCCACTAATATTAATGATGGGACACTTTTCCTTCCACTGATACCAAGGATGGGGCACTATTCCTCTTACTGCTACCAATGATGAGGCACTATTCCTCCCACTAATACTAATGATGGGGCACTATTCCTCCCACTGATACCAATGATGGGGCACTATTCCTCCCACTGACATTAATGGTAGGGCACTATTCCTTCCACTGATACCAATTATGGGGCACTATTCCTCCCACTGATACCAATGATGGGGCACTATTCCTCCCACTGATACCAATGATGGAGCACTATTTCTTCCACTGATTCCAATTATGGGGCATGATTCCTTCCACTGATACCAATGATAAGGCACTATTCCTTCCACTGATACCAATGATGGGGCACTATTCCTCCCACTAATACCAATTATGGGGCATTATTCCTCCCACTGATACCAATGATGGGGCACTATTCCTTCCACTGATACCAATGATGGGTCATTATTTCTCTCACTGACACTAATGGTAGGGCACAATTCCTTTCACTGATACCAATGATGGGGCACTATTCCTCCCACTAATACCAATGATGGGGCCCTATGCCTCCCACTGATACCAATGATGGAGCAATATTTATTCCACTGATCCTAATGATGGGGCACAATTGCTTCCACTGATACCAATGATAAGGCACTATTCCTTCCACTGATACAAATGATGGGGCACTATTCATTCCACTGATACCAATGATGGAGTACTATTCCTCCCACTGATATCAATGATGGGGCGCTATTCTTTCCACTGATACCAATGATGGGACACTATTCCTCCCACTGCTACCAATTATGAGGCACTATTGATCTTTTATTGAAAAGAATCAAGCAACCATTTTATACAAAAGTAAAAAACAAAACCGTATTACATCACGTCAACAGAAATCAGTCAGAATATATACAACATATACAAAGTTCATTACCAAAAAATATTAGAAAACTATTTACATAAAGCAGCAGAGAGGGCCTAAGAAGCACTTAGAGGCATTGTTTACTACCTCTGATACCAGGACTTGTTCTACTCCCACTAGCCACGGTCTATCCCCCTAAATTTTTAAGGACAGTAACATGGCTCTTTGATTGGAGACCCCTGCCATAAGATAATGCCAAAAACAAACATGGCCTTTTTGTCTGTGGGTGATCCGTCACTCAGTGGGGCTAGTTAGTGTTTACTCTTCATGGAATAACACAATATGAGAGTTTCCGTGATTAGTTTGTTGAGTGGGGAGTATCCCAGTTTATGGATTGAATTTAATGATAATTTGGTCAATTTTACATTGCACAGTGGTGCTAGCTTTTCTGAGTTAAAGCAGGTGGTATGGAAGCAAAATATGTCCTCTAATCTGCTTGTCAACCATCCTCTGAAAGCAAGAGCTGCCTCCAGTTTAAATAAGCCCAATCATTTTCTTTGCCCTATCCATTCTTAATATTACTTAACCACTGGCCCTCTAAAAGGTTTTACCCCCTTCATGACCAGGAATTTTTTTATCCTCTTCAGCACTGTGCTATTTTAACTAGCAGTTGTGCAGTCGTGCAACACTGTTCCCAAATGAAATTTATATCATTTTTTTCATACAAATAGCGCTTTCTTTTGGGGGTATTTAATCATCCCTGGGTTTTAAACGTTTTTCTATGTAAACAAAAAAGTACCAAAAAAAGTAGATTAAAATAAATAATGTAGCATTATACCAGACCTTGAATATATCATAAATTGTCCTTGAATATTATGAATGTATTAAAATATATTTAATTTATTGCGGAGATTAAAAAAATATAATAAAACAGATTAAACACAACTTAAGTGAAAAGAAAAACAACCTACCCTATATTAACCCTTTCCTGCCCACACTATAGCCGAATGACAGCTACAGCGCGGGCCTTAATTGCCAGGAAGACATCAACAGACGTTCTCCCGTGCATGAGCTGCCTGCGCACCGAGTCAATGAGATTCGCTGATCACAGATCGGAGTAAGGGGCCGATCCCAACCCCTTACCATGTGATCAGCTGTCAGCCAATAACAGCTGATCACGTGATGTAAACAGAAGATCGGTAATCAGCTTTTTTTTCCCCCTCATGATGACAGCGCGAGGGGGGAAAAAAGTCGATCACCGGCTTCTGACAGAGGGACATCAGTCCTGAACAGGAAGAGGCACTACTGCTATGCAGTGCCCTCCAGTGCCACCTGCCATTGCCCACCAGTGCCACCTGTTAGCAGGTTATTGAATGTGCTTGGAAGCTTGTTGTATGCAGAGAACAATTGACATCCTGTTATTACTTTGTACCATAGAATACACACTATCATACTGCAGTGCCACTTGCTGGGTAGAAAGGTATGATGCATACATATATTGTCAGTTTACTGTATATAAGCGATTTTACATTACATGCTGTTGTTCTTTTCCAACACTCCTTCTCAACAGCATGTGCTCCATCAAATTATATTCAGCTTCTTCTGGAAATAACTATGATGTGCTTTCAACAAAGGCTTGGTGAGTGCATCAGCAGTCATCTCCTCTGACAGGCAATATTGAATGTCAATAACACCTTGCTCTTGATTGCCCCTCAGTAGGTGATACTTGACATCAATGTGTTTGGTCTTAGGATTGACCCTTTCTGATTGTGTAAGCTTTATACAGCCCTGGTTGTCTTCAAAAATGGAAATTGGTTTTGGCATGTCTATCCCAATGTCCACAAAAAGTTGACAAATCCATATCGCTTCTTGACAAGCGTGTTCTGCTGCAATGTACTCTGCTTCAGTTGAAGATAGAGTGACAGTTGCTTGCTTTGAACTAGACCAACTTATGCTCCTGATCTTCCTGCTAACCTTAGGCCACATTGGTTGCTCTTTGAGCTGATATTGTACCAATATACAATGTGCCAGATTGATATACTATTGTGTCTTTTTAAATGCCTGGTGCAAATATATTGTGATGTATAGTCCTATGTTTAGTTTTATAGGACAAAATATGTGAATTGAACCCCATGATCTTCTGAGGAAGCATATACGAAAAACGCAAAACATGTAAAGAGTGGAACTACTGCGTTACGACTGTGGGCCACCACTCCCAATACCCCCCCCATTTTTATTTATTTTATTTTTTTTTGGTATTTGATTATTCTTATTGCCACTAATTTTCTTTTTGGGGAGCTTTACCTACAAATTCTGGGGGAATGGGATATTGCCCAACAGTTACTCATGCAGTGGTTCAGGGGTTCAATCCTGTTTTTATAATGTCTTTTCACTTTTGATCCAATAAACTTTATATCTTTTTACATAATATTGGGAATTATAGTTTTGTGTATGGTGCCTATAAAGTCCCAATATTTCAATTATTCTCCATTTTCCTAGACCAACTTATAGTTCCTTCCCCATACTGGAAGAAAAATCCACTTGTATGTGCAGTCCCTGGCCCAATCAGCACCCACATATCTGACCAGTTTCAGATCTAATGCTACTGGTAATCGTAACTGGTCATCTGAATTGTTCCTTTGAGGTACTGCATCACTCTTTTTGCTGCATTCCAGTCACGCTGACAGGGAGCTGAGACTTTCCTGTATAGTATGCCCACTGCTGCGGCTATGTCTGCTCTTGTCACAGTGGCAACATATAGCAGCTTACCGATTGCTCTGCGATACATATTATTGTTGGGTAGCAAGTTTTCTGCCTCATTGCTGTTTAGATAGCCTGGTTCCATAGGAGTTTTCACTTCCTTTGCATCTTGCACATGGAATTGTTCCAAGATCTCAGAGATATTCTGTGATTGGTTGAGAAGATAACTTTCATCTTCTTCTCTTTCTATTTGGATTCCCAGATAGTATCTAATGTTCCCTAGTTCTTTGATTTCAAAATGTTCTTTCAGTTTGAATGCAATGCCCTTCTCTTTCAAAACAAGTTATAATGTCATCAACATAGATAAGGATGTATATCCATCAGTCTCCTTGCCTCCTGGAGTAGAGACAGGGGTCTGCTTTACTTCTTAAGAATCCCTCTCTGGTAAGCACTTAATTCACATTCTTATTCCACATCCTTGAAGATTGTTTAAAGGAGTTGTAAATACAGAAGGTTTTTTATCTTAATGCATTCTATGCATTAAGATAAAAACCTTCTGTGTGTAGCAGCCCCCCAGCACCCCCTAATTACTTGCCTCAGCCATATCCACGAGTGTCATAGCCATCCAGAACACTCCTCCTGATTGGCTGAGACACAGCAGCAGTCCCATTGGCTCCCCCAGCTGTCATTCAAAGTCAGTCAGCCAATCAGGGGAGAGAGGGGATGAGGTCGGGTCAGGGCTCCGTGTCTGAATGGATACACAGAGCTCGGCTTGGGTGCCCCCATGGAAAGCTACTGGCTGTGGGGGCACTCAATAGGAAGGAGGGGCCAAGAGAGCAGAAGATGGACAGAAGAAGAGGAGGATTGCTCTGTGCAAAACCAACTGCACAGAGGAGGTAAGTATAATATGTTTGTTATTTAAGAAAAAAACAAGCCTTTACAATCACTTTAAGACCATAGATGCTCTTCTGAAGATTACAGACAAGGTTATCTCCTTGCTCAAACCCTTGTGGTTGCTCCATGTGGAGGTCTTCCTTAATGTTGTCCATATAGGAAAGCAGTTTTAATGTCTAGGTGTTTCACTTGCATGCTCTTCCCTGCTGCAATGCTAAGAAGCGCTCCGATGGTGAAGTGTTTTACGACGGGAGCGAATGTTTCATCGTAATCTTCACTGAATTTCTGAGAGTAACCCTTGGCAACTAGTCTGGTTTTGTATTTGTGGATATTCATTTCCGTGTATGACTACTTTGAAAGTCCACTTGCTTCCTATAGTTTTGCGGCTAGGAGGGAGCGATGCGAGTGTCCAGGTTTTATTTTCCTTTAAGTGACTTTAATTTTTCTTCTGCTGCATTTATTCATTTATTGGCTTCATGTTTTGGCAGTTTTTCTATGTCTTCCCAGGATGTTGGTCCAAGTACGCTGTGTGGTTTAACAGTGTATGACTTGATTTAGGCAATGTGAGTTCCACCTCTTGTTCTGACTCCTGCACAGGTTTGCTTTGATCGACCTTTTCTTCCGGTTTGCTTGGCATATTCACATCACAGTGACTACCCTATAGTATAAGTGCTTTTACTTTTGTAGATTTTTTGGTAGGTAAGGAAAAATCTAGTCAGGCCCGACTTTCCGTACAGGCCTGAATGTTGAAAGGTCAAGCCCGTGAGGGGATCCCACTTCTGGGGGCGGGGGGGGGGGGGTTAATCTGAGGCCTGGGGCTTGGGTGCAGCCAGGAGCTGGAGTTGGCTCCTGGAGCGGCACAGGAGAAGCAGGAGGGCAGCTGAGGTCTACATGGAAGGAGACTCTTTAAAATAATCCAACAATAAATCGGTGAGTGGCGGCCCCTGGGAGTTGGAGGAGATGGCTGAGACAGTCTGAGAGGAGAGAGAGCAGTCTGTGGAAGCCAGGAGGAACCAACCAAGGGGAAGGAGAGCCATTAGACCGCAGGGCAGACCGGATGGGTCTGAAGGATGGGCTGGGAGTAGTAGTTCATCCAAATGCCCGGCTAGCACCAATGTACTTTTCTACACAAGAAAGGCTGTCTGGTTCCAGTGAGTGAAACCTACAGCTCTCATCCACAAAGGGTGGTTCTGAGGCCTTGCCAGCGGCTGCAGCAGACCTCACACTGTGCTAGCTGTGGTGAAGAAAAAGTATTGTAGAGGTCTGATAAATTTCCCTTCGGACCAGGAGGACAGGTGTAATGGTCAGCAAGTAGTGTACTGAAGAGAAGTACAGAAGAAGTGTAACGGTCAGCAAGTAGTGTGCTGGAGTTGAAGAAGTGTACATACCGGTGGTATATATAGCATGTCCTATGTTCAATTAGTGGGCATCCCACAGACATCCCTAATCCCTATCCAAGTTCAAATCCCTAAACAAAACAACAAAAATAAAGTACTGGCCTGTTCAGTGACTTTGGATGTGTGGAATACGTGTGATTGAGGGCAGCAAGTGGGTGGACCACAACTATCAGCCACTCTTAAGGGAGCACATGGCTACAACAGCTTTCAGAGATCAGTGTTTATGGTGATGGGCTCTCATAAAAGTAAACACTGTGGCTTATTTGTCATTCTTTGGGTGTAGGATTCTGTAACCTTTAGTTTGCTCGCTGTAGCCTACTAGAATGCCCTCTATGGCTCTGTTCTCCAGCTTGGATTGATTTTCACTATTCTAGGCTTTTATCCATGCCACATTTCAAAATGGAGTACTTTTAATTGCTTTAGAGGGTAGTCTAAGTTTTTTGTAGGTAGGTTGCAGTCATGACTGCTTCTTCCCAGTACTTGTGAGCTAGGTTGGCATCAGTGGCAGCTGGTGAATTTTTAGGATGGGGGGGCGCCAGGCCCCGTCCTTCCTTTTTAACTCCTCCTACTTCGCATAAGCCCCACTCCTTATATAATCCACCCACTCCGTCCCTGTATTCCACATATTGTGTCAGGAGTATACAGCTCAGCATCATAGGTGGGGTATATTGCAGGTAGTAACACAATATGCAGCCAGTACACAGGTATTGCAGCCAGTACACAGGTATTGCAGCCAGAACACAGGTATTAAAGACAGCATCACAGTATACAGCCAGTACACAAGTATTGCAACCAGTGCACGGGTATTGCAGCTGGTACACAGGTATTGCAGCCAGTATCACAGTATACAGCCAGTACACAGGTAGTGTAGCCAGTACACCGGTATCCAGTACACAGGTAGCCAGTACACAGTTATTGTAGCCAGTACACAGGTAGCCAGTACACAGGTATTGTAGCCAGTAAACAGGTAGCCAGTACACAGGTATTGTAGCCAGTACACAGGTAGCCAGTACACAGGTAGCCAGTACACAGGTATTGTAGCCAGTTCACAGGTAGCCAGTAAACATGTATTGTAGCCAGTACACCGGTAGCCAGTACACAGGTATTGTAGCCAGTACATAGGTGGCCATTACACAGGTATTGTAGCCAGTACACAGGTAGCAAGTACACCGTTTTTGTATCCAGTACACAGGTAGACAGTACACATGTATTGTAGCCAGTACACAAGTAGCCAGTACACAGGCATTGTAGCCAGTACACAGGTAGCCAGTACACAGGTATTGCAGCCATTACACAGGTAGCCAGTACACAGGTATTGCAGCCAGTACACAGGTAGCCAGTACACAGGTATTTTAGCCAGTACACAGCCAGTACACAGATATTGTAGCCAGTACACAGGTAGCCAGTACAAATGTATTGTAGCCAGTACGCAGGTAGCCTGTACACAGATATTGTAGCCAGTACACAGGTAGCCAGTACACAGGTATTGTAGCCAGAAAACAGGTAGCCAGTACACAGGTATTGTAGCCAGTACACAGGTAGCCAGTACACAGGTGTTGTAGCCAGTACACAGGTAGCCAGTACACATGTATTGTAGCCAGTACACAGGTATTGTAGCCAGTACACAGGTAGCCAGTACACAAGTATTGTAGCCAGTACACAGGTATTGTAGCCAGTACACAGGTGTGGTAGCCAGTGCACATGTAGCCAGTACACAGGTATTGTAGCCAGTACACAGGTAGACAGTACACAGGTATTGTAGCCAGTACACAGGTAGCCAATACACAGGTATTGTAGCCAGTACACAGGTGTGGTAGCCAGTGCCCAGGTAGCCAGTACACAGGTATTGTAGCCAGTACACAGGTATTGTATCCAGTACACAGGTAAACAGTACACATGTATTGTAGCCAGTACACAGGCATTGTAGCCAGTACACAGGTAGCCAGTACACAGCTATTGCAGCCAGTACACAGGTAGCCAGTACACGGTTATTGCAGCCAGTACAAAGGTAGCCAATACCCAGGTATTGTAGCCAGTACACAGTTAGCCAGTACACAGGTATTGTAGCCAGTACACTGGTAGCCAGTACACATATGTTGTAGCCAGTACACGGGTAGCCAGTACACAGGTATTGTAGCCAGAAAACAGGTAGCCAGTACACAGGTATTGTAGCCAAAACACAGGTAGCCAGTACACAGGCATTGTAGCCAGTACACAGGTAGGCAGTACACATGTATTGTAGTCAGTACACATGTATTGTAGCCAGAAAACAGGTAGCCAGTACACAGGTATTGTAGCCAGTACACAGGTAGCCAGTACACAGGTATTGTAGCCAGTACACAGGTAGCCAGTACACATGTATTGTAGCCAGTACACAGGTATTGTAGCCAGTACACAGGTAGCCAGTACACAGGTATTGTAGCCAGTACACAGGTAGCCAGTACACAGGTATTGTAGCCAGTACACAGGTATTGTAGCCAGTACACAGGTGTGGTAGCCAGTGCACAGGTAGCCAGTACACAGGCATTGTAGCCAGTACACAGGTATTGTATCCAGTACACAGGTAGACAGTACACAGGTATTGTAGCCAGTACACAGGTAGCCAGTACACAGGTATTGTAGCCAGTACACAGGTGTGGTAGCCAGTGCACAGGTAGCCAGTACACAGGTATTGTAGACAGTACACATGTATTGTAGCCAGTACACAGGCATTGTAGCCAGTACACAGGTAGCCAGTACACAGCTATTGCAGCCAGTACACAGGTAGCCAGTACACGGTTATTGCAGCCAGTACACAGGTAGCCAATACCCAGGTATTGTAGCCAGTACACAGGTATTGTAGCCAGTACACAGGTAGCCAGTACACATATATTGTAGCCAGTACACAGGTAGCCAGTACACAGGTATTGTAGCCAGAAAACAGGTAGCCAGTACACAGGTATTGTAGCCAGTATACAGGTAGCCAGTACACAGGCATTGTAGCCAGTACACAGGTAGTCAGTACCCATGTATTGTAGCCAGTACACATGTATTGTAGCCTGTACACAGGTAGCCACTACACCGGTATTGTAGCCAGTACACAGGTAGCCAGTACACAGGTATAGTAGCCAGTGCACAGGTAGCCAGTACACAGGTATTGTAGCCAGTACACAGGTAGCCAGTACACAGATATTGTAGCCAGTACACAGGTAGCCAGTACACAGGTATTGTAGCCAGTACATAGGTAGCCAGTACAAAGGTATTGTAGCCAGTACACAGGTAGCCAGTACACAGGTATTGTAGCCAGTACATAGGTAGCCAGTACACAGGTATTGTAGCCAGTACACAGGTAGCCAGTTTACAGGTATTGCAGCCAGTACACAGGTATTGCAGCCAGTACACAGGTAGCCAGTACACAGGTATTGTAGCCAGTACACAGCACAGCAGTACGGTACCTTGAGTCAGGGGAGTCAGCTGCTCTTGACCCACCCTCGACCACTGCACTGTGACATAGCCAATCAATGGCAGTCACTGGCTCAGGTATTGTAGCCAGAAAACAGGTAGCCAGTACACAGGTAGCCAGTACACAGGCATTGTAGACAGTACACAGGTAGTCAGTACACATGTATTGTAGTCAGTACACATGTATTGTAGCCAGAAAACAGGTAGCCAGTACACAGGTATTGTAGCCAGTACACAGGTAGCCAGTACACATGTATTGTAGCCAGTACACAGGTATTGTAGCCAGTACACAGGTAGCCAGTACACAGGTATTGTAGCCAGTACACAGGTAGCCAGTACACAGGTATTGTAGCCAGTACACAGGTGTGGTAGCCAGTGTAAAGGTAGCCAGTACACAGGTATTGTAGCCAGTACACAGGTATTGTATCCAGTACACAGGTATTGTAGCCAGTACACAGGTAGCCAGTACACAGGTATTGTAGCCAGTACACAGGTGTGGTAGCCAGTGCACAGGTAGACAGTACACAGGTATTGTAGACAGTACACATGTATTGTAGCCAGTACACAAGTAGCCAGTACACAGGCATTGTAGCCAGTACACAGGTAGCCAGTACACGGTTATTGCAGCCAGTACACATGTAGCCAATACCCAGGTATTGTAGCCAGTACACAGGTATTGTAGCCAGTACACAGGTAGCCAGTACACAGATATTGTAGCCAGTACACAGGTAGCCAGTACACAGGTATTGTAGCCAGTACATAGGTAGCCAGTACAAAGGTATTGTAGCCAGTACACAGGTAGCCAGTACACAGGTATTGTAGCCAGTACATAGGTAGCCAGTACACAGGTATTGTAGCCAGTACACAGGTAGCCAGTTTACAGGTATTGCAGCCAGTACACAGGTAGCCAGTACACAGGTATTGCAGCCAGTACACAGGTATTGTAGCCAGTACACAGCACAGTAGTACGGTACCTTGAGTCAGGGGAGTCAGCTGCTCTCGACCACTGCACTGTGGCATAGCCAATCAATGGCAGTCACTGGCTCAGGGCAGCCAATTAGTGTATGTATGTGCGCTTCTATGGCGCACATACATACACTTTTAGGACTGACCAATAGGCTCATTACTTGCTGTCAACAGACAGCAAGGAGCCGAAGAAAAAAAAAAAATCAATATACCAATGCCACCTTTAGGGAGGTCAGGCGGACCTTTTTTCTTTTCTCACTCCAAGTGTCATTCCCGACGGGGAGGCAGCGCCCAAGCAACCCCTATTGACCAGCCGCCTCTGTTTGGCATCCGACAACATGCACCTGGCCATTTCTATAAGATTGCTATTTTTTCCTTTCTGCTACACCGTGTTGTTCAGGAGTGTAAGGTGTGGTTGTCTGATGTACCATTCCTTGTCTCTGCAGATATGAGGCCACTTTTTTGCTTATGTATTTTATGTATTTTCCTCCATTGTCGGTGCGTATTATTCCAGGTTTGCGTTGGAATTTGTTGCTAGATATGGCAACGGACTCTTGAAGTTTCTCTGATGTTTCATTCTTGTGTTTCATCAGATAAGTAGTTGTGTACCTGGAATAATCATCAATGAAAGCAGTGGAAGCTGGTGAATTTTTAGGATGGGGGGCGCCTTCCTTTTTGACTCCTCCTACTTCTCATAAGCCCCCCTTATAGATTCCACCCACTCTGTCCCCTGTATTCCACATATTGTGTCAGGTGTATACAGCTTGGCATTACAGGACACAGTATACAGCTCAGCATCACAGGTAGGGGTATATTGCGGCCAGTAACACAATATACAGTTCAGCATCACAGGTGGGTATATTGCAGCCAGTACACAGTATACAGCTCAGCATCACAGGTGGGGGTATATTCAGCCAGTACACAGTATACAGCTCAGCATCCCAGGTAGGGGTATATTCAGCCAGTACACAGTATACAGCTCAGCATCACAGGTAGGGGTATATTCAGCCAGTATACAGTATATAGCCAGTACACAGGTAGGGGTATATTCAGCCAGTACACAGTATACAGCTCAGCATCACAGGTAGGGGTATATTCAGCCAGTACACAGGTGGGGGTATATTCAGCCAGTACAGAGTATATAGATAGTACACAGGTGGGGTTATATTCAGCCAGTACACAGTATATAGTCAGTACACAGGTGGGGGTATTTTCAGCCAGTACACAGTATACAGCTCAGAATCACAGGTAGGAGTATATTCAGCCAGTGCATCAAGCAGGGAGCTGCAATGATAAATCCACTCCTGCACCTACAATATCGGTACCTGGCAGCCTGGCTTACTTCAGGACGTGGCTCCAGGCTGGGACGGACTGTCAGACAGAAGACTGGAGTGGGACTGGGAGTCAGTTACTGGTGGTCTCAGATGTCTGGCACCCGAGTGGCACTGGGCAGTGGGCTGGCAGGTGTCAACTTCATCCTCGGATGGTCAGAGAGGTGAGAGAGTTGACCTGGCACTGGCAGTACAAACAGGTGCACTCGTCTGCGAAGAGGACGGACGGAGGGGAACCCAGCAGAGTGCTGCACCTGCGTGGAGTCACATGCCCAGCAGCACGTCCGCCATGGTCCCTCCCCCGCCCACCGCACTGTGAGATAGCCAATCACTGGCAGTCCAGTGCTCAGGGCACCCAATTAGTTTAGGTGTGTGCGCTTCTTTGGCGCACATGCTTAAACCATTAGGACTGACTAATAGGCTCACTACTTGCTGTTAGCAGACAGCAAGGAGCCGAAGAAAAAAAAACACTATACTGCCGCCACCTTTAGGGGTCGGCGGACTTGTAACAACACTTTTTCCCCAGTGGGGAACCGGCACCCAGGCATCCCCTATTGACCAGCCGATGTTGAATGAAAGTCAGTAGATATCTGTTGCCGTCTGACTTGAGAGTTTTCATTGGACCACATACATCACTGTGTATGAACTGCAGGGGGTGGGTGTTTTTTCTTTGAGATGCCTGTGGGAGGAGAGCACATGTGGCTTTTGCTTCAATACAGCACTTGCATTTCAGGAGCACTTTGCAAGGTATTATTGTCAAATCTTCTGATAAGCCTCTCTTTATCTCTTTATACTCTCTCTATACCTCCTGTATAGTTTCTGGACTTCTGTGCCCCAGCCCTCTGTGCCATAAGTGAATACATTTGCTGTGTAGGTCATTAGAGACTATATTGGCTTGCTGGTCTGTGGTGATGAGCTTGTATAGGTGATTATCCAGTTTTCATTTTGCGAAGAATTGCTTATTATTGTGAAAACTTTCGCTAAAAAGTATGTATGACAAAAGAACCCCTAATTCAGATGAACCACGAACATATAGTAAAAGCCAATTTAATCAGCCTATTGGAAGAAAATATTCCAGGCATCTTATCGACACCATCAATATTAAATCCCTGGTCCAGCAAACAGATCACTCAGTTACAGAGACATGAATCCAACCCAGCCAATCCCAATTAAAGAAAAAAAATTGATATATACACTGCTCCCAGCTCTAATCACGGTATATCTCTATTTTTAAAACTTGTTTGTCATAAGATTAAAACACTACAACCGACCTCCAATCCTACTAGCAATTTGACCATACAAGAAAAGAGGGAACTCAACACACTGTCCAATAACCGCTCGATTACAATAACACCCTCGGATAAAGGTGGGAACATTGTCCTTGGTGGACAGTGCATACTACGATGATGTAATTTCCAAACAGACCTGGGAATTTATAAGGATGACTTTCCCCATAGTGCCTACCTTCTATTCCCTACCGAAAATTCACAAACATGTAACTAACCCACCCGGACAACCCATTGTCTCTGGTAATGGAGGTATAATTGAAAATCTATCAAGGCTGGTAAATGAACACCTGAGACCTTTAGTTTCCGGGCTACCATCATTTATCCGTGATACCATCCATCTATTACAAGTCCTTGAGGGCACCCACGTCCCTGGTGATCCTATCTTGGCCACCATAGACGTAAAGGCTCTCTATTGTTCAATACCTCATGGGAGAGGAGTGGCATGTATTTAGAGGGTTTGACTCAAACTAATCACCATGAAAATTCCTTCAATGACTTTATACTGTGTTCTCTTGAATATATCTTAAAACACAACATCTTCTCCTTCAGTGGCTCCCACTTCCTCCAGGTGCAGGGAGTGGCTATGGGGACTTGTTGGGCCCCAGCCTATATAAACCTGTACCTGGGGAAGTTGGAGCGATCAATCTTTCTGGACAAAGACTTTTCTATGTATGCAGCCCACATCATGATCTAGTACCGATACATAGACAATATTTTTGTACTATGGGAAGGGGCCAGCGGAATTACTTGAGGAGTGCTTAAAAGCTCTTAACATTAACACATACAATCTTAGGTTTACTATGGTTTACGACACAACCTACGTCACCTTTTTGGACGTGGAGATCTACAAAAATGAGAGTGGTGCACTCTCCTGTAAACTTTTCAGGAAACCCACAGCAGAGAACACTATCCTACACTCCTCTAGTTTCCACCCACGCCCCTTAGTCAATTCCATCCCCTACACTGAATACCTAAGGGCTAAAAGGAATTGTTCAGAAGAGGTCACCTACAAACATGAAGCTAATTTCCTCAAACAGAGACTATTAGAGAGGGTATATAGCCAACAATGTCTTAAAAAAGCTTACAAAAGGGTAGCCCAAACTACCAGACAGGATTTACTGTTCACCAATAAGAAAAGCCAAGGCGGAAACAAACAGTAGAATTATCACCAGGTAGTCTACACAACATAAGAAGATCAATGGGATTCTCACCAAGTATTGGCACATGCTGACTGCAGACCCCCCAGATAGGCCCTTTGGTTCCACCTACCCCGTTGATCACCTACAGACGTGCTCCATCTGTTGGTGATCTATTGGTGCAAAGTGAATTTCGGGGTTCTGCACAAAATGATCCCTGTCATACCCGAGGTACGTTCCAGTGTGGCTCATGTACCTACTGCCAGTACATGGACACCCGAAGGGACACCCAACTTCCAAATGGTCGGAGATTTGTTCCTATACACTAAGGAGGGTGTACCTTGCTATCCGGCGGTGCTTTGATTGCATTGCACTGCCGGCTGATAGCGGTATTGGGTACACCTACCCTACTTTATTTGTACCACTCTTATTGGGTCAGCATAAGACAAGGGGCTGTACCCTCCCACCCTGTCTTACTATTTACCCAGCTTCCAGCATCAGGAACAGCTAGACACCTTTGGCTGTGTGACGTTGAAGCAGGTTACTAACTTCCATTGCAGGCACCATGCTGATTCTCCATTCTAAGTACCTCTCCTCTATGCCAGTTAATGGCTCATTTCTGCCCCCCACTACTACTGTCCCTGGGAGGCGCATGTCTGCTACTGCAGACATTCCCTATCTTTGACCATATATCCAACCATTTCACATGGGAATGGTTATTTTACAGGCTATATATGCCTACTATCTCCAAAGGATTGCCCTCCAATCTTTATGCAATCCTTGCGAGGACTCAGCTCTATTTGTCTCCAACCGGACCACCGCGGTCATTCCTGGCTTGGAGAACTTAGTTACTTCGGACAATTTCCACCACGTCCAGGCTTTTTCCACCTCTGGGACTCCTTCCAGATGTGTACCTTGTAGACTCTGAGGATTCTGGCTAAATGTGTTTGATACCACCATAGCTATTCATGAGAGTAATGTACAGTATCTCACAAAACTGAGTACACCCCTCACATTTTTGTAAATAGTTTATTATATCTTTTCATGTGACAACACTGAAGAAATTACACTTTGCTACAATGTAAAGTAGTGAGTTTACAGCTTGTATAACAGTGTAAATTTGCTGTCCCCTCAAAATAACTCAACACACAGCCATTAATGTCTAAACCGCTGACAACAAAAGTGAGAACACCCCTAAGTGAAAATGTCCAAATTGGGTCCAAAGTGTCAATATTTTGTGTGGCCACCATTATTTTCCAGCACTGTCTTAACCCTCTTGGGCATGGAGTTCACCAGAGCTTCACAGGTTGCCACTGGAGTTCTCTTCCACTCCTCCATGACAACATCACGGAGTTGGTGGATGTTAGAGACCTTGCGCTCCTCCACCTTCCATTTGAGGATACCCCACAGATGCTCAATAGGGTTTAGGTCTGGAGACATGCTTGGTCAGTCCATCACATTTACCCTCAGCTTCTTTAGCAAGGCAGTGGTTGTCTTGGAGGTGTGTTTGGGGTCGTTATCATGATGGAATACTGCCCTGCGGCCCAATCTCCAAAGGGAGGGGGTCATGCTCTGCTTCATTATATCACAGTACATGTTGGCATTCATTATTCACTCAATGAACTGTATTCGCTCCCAAGTGCCGGCAGCACTCATGCAGCCCCAGACCATGACACTCCCACCACCATGCTTGACTGTAGGCAAGACAAACTTGTCTTTGTACTCCTCACCTGGTTGCTGCCACTCACACTTGACACCATCTGAACCAAATACGTTTATCTGTATATATGTGATGCAGTGTGCCTGCGTACGGTCTGACCACTGACAGGCTAACCACCCACCCCTTCAACCTCTGTAGCAATGCTGGCAGCACTCATACGTCTATTTCCAAAAGACAACCTCTGGATATGACACTGAGCATGTGCACTTCTTTTGTCGACCATGGCGAGGTCTGCTCTGAGTGGAACCTGTCCTGTTAAACCGCTTTATGATCTTGGCCACCATGCTGCAGCTCAGTTTCAGGGTCTTGGCAATCTTCTTATAGCCTAGGCTATCTTTATGTAGAGCAACAATTATTTTTTTCCGATCCTCATAGAGCTCTTTGCCATTAGGTGCTATGTTGAACTACCAGTGAACAATATGAGAGAGTGAGAGCGATGAAACCAAAGCTAACACACCTGCTCCCCAGTCACACCTGAGACCTTGTAACAGTCCCGAGTCACATGACACCGGGTAGGGAACATGGCTAATTGGGCCCAATTTGGACATTTTCACTTAGGGGTGTACTCACTTTTGTTGTCAGCGGTTTAGACATTAATGGCTGTGTGTTGAGTTATTTTGAGGGGACAGCAAATTTACACTGTTATACAAGCTGTACACTCACTTCTTTACATTGTAGCAATGTGTAATTTCTTCAGTGTTGTCACATGAAAATATATAATAAAATATGTTACAAAATGTGAGAGGTGTACTGATTTTTGTGAGATACCACTATATTATCTCTGAACTATTCCCCTCTATCTATTTTTCCTCAGATGTAATCATTACTACCTCTGTATTATATCATTTGATTCTCAAACCATTTTTTATCCATCTACCCTTCCATTTTGCGCCTCCATATATGATAAGGATCTATATGCATACTAGCTCATTATGAAATACTCACCTTAGAATGAAGCTCCTGCAGGGCTGCCCGGTCCCTGCAGAGGGAGCGGACATCTTCACTGTGTGGCTTCTTCCGGGTCTGCGGCTTCGGCGCTGTGAGGGGCCGAGGCTGCGAGACGTCACTGCCGTGTATGCACGGGAGGCTGTCTTTCCGGCGGACTTTCCGGGAGGGTCCGGCGCTATGCACCGGGTCTTCACTGCTATGCACCGGGCCTTCACCGGGCCATCACTGCGCATGCGCCGTGACGTCAGCGGCTGCATTGCGAGTGGAATATCTCCTAAACCGTTGAGTTTTAGGAGATATTCATTTTACCTACAGGTAAGCCTAAGCCTAAGTGTATCCACTACATAATCTCTGAAGAAAGAACATAAATTCTGAAACATGTTGGGACCTTTGGCACTACTTGTGCTGGCGTGATATCTCTATCTGTTGATCTATTTCCTACAAGCTGTAATGTATAACTAATGAGGTTTTGCCTTTTAGCATTTTTTGTACCATTGTTTTAACCTTTCGCAATAAAATTGTAATATTTTAATACTTGGATACTCCAGTTTACTTGAGGGAACCTTTGACTTTTAAGTCCTAGGGGTAATTAAGTGTTTCCTGTTCATTATTGTGAATTGTGCATTCCTGTTTGCAAGACTTTTCACTGATAGAAGGCTGCCTTCTAGTTCTGGAACATACAGATTTTCTTTACAAGGATACTGTGATGACCTCCCGGTGGTGTAAAGCAGTTCAGCAAGCCTTTGCCATCGGAAGTGATGCTTTTCCAGTTTGCTAGGAAAACGTTGTCTTTTACACTGTAATCAATTTTTGTGAAGAAGATCTCATCGCTTGTCATGTGGCTTACAAAGAGATAGACACTGCTCCAGGCTGTGACCCTCCACATACTCACACCATGATTGCTTTCATCCACTGCAGGTGCGACTCTACATACTAGAGCAAGGAAAACAAGGCGCTGGACGGCCACACATCTTGCAATCACCTTTATTGTGAGGAATCCAAATAGTGCATGTAGTATATAAACTATCAAACAGGAATATGGAACATGGGGATGATAGGCTAATGCATTTCACACCAAATTACTGGTGCTTAACCATAGCCATAGTCATGTGGCTTGTTGCTCCTGAGTCTATGCACCAGCCTTGTGGTGTGCCGCTCTGTGTCACTTTAAAGGTGCCACTCCATGCAGTTTCCTTTGTGGCTGCTATTCTTTTGTGGATAGCTCTAGCTTTTGCTGCTCGGCTTTCCAGATAGAACAGTCCTTTTTTAAGTGACCGGTCTTGTTACAGCAAAAACAAGCTCTGCTTTCTTTGTTGTGTTTTGTGCCTTTGTACATCTTAAGAGCTTTGTCATCATGGTGCATATTTTCTTTCCTTCTGTCATATTCATTGATTCATTTCCATTTGACATATTCTAGTGTCAGTTCCTGCTCTGTTCTGGTTTCTAAAGTATTAATAAGAACAGTATATGCCTCTGATATGCTCTACAATGGCACGCAGCTGCTCTATGATCTCTAGCATAGAATTCACGTGGTCACACATTGCTGGCTTTCTTCTAGTCTTATCCCATAGAGCTTTTGTAGCAAAAACAGTTTGCTGTTGAGACTTGAATGCCATTTTTTTTAATGAAGTCCACATACCTTTGCCCGTTTTCTCTGTTCTTATGTGGATAAGCTGGTCATCTTCCACTAGTAAGCTTATAATAGCTTTTGCCTGCCTGTTTTTCCTGTCCCAGTCCTCCCTCTCTCCATCTGTGGGTCTGTCTGTATTTAGCACATGCCACAAGTCATCTTTGTGTAGCGCCCCCTACTTAGGTAGGAGCTAGTGAGTGTTTTTTTGGTAAGGTGAGGAAAATTTAAAAAGGCCTAACTGAGTGCAGGCCTGATTGTTTTTGTTTCTGGGCTGTGAGTGGCTCAAGTAGGACTGGGTGAATCATAGATGAGGTCACCAGGACCTTCCACTTCTTTCCAGAAGCTGATGGAATGTTCTGGACAGAGAGCTGGGAGGAAGGTGTAGCCATCTGGGGTATTCTAAGGAGCCCTTACCTATCCCCAATCTGGACTTGCAGGGGGCAGACCTCCTTAAATACCCAGGGTCAGCCCAGTCTGGGAGGAGTGAGTTTGGGTGCAAGAGCTGGAATGTAGCTGAGGTTGCAGAGACCTCACTGGTGAAGCTCCCAGTCTGGGGGGGGGGGGGGTGGCCTTGAGGCCTGGGGTTCAGGTGTATCCAGGAGGACAGTGAGATACTGGAGGACAAACACAAGGGAGCAGGAGAGCCACAGACAGTGCTACGGGAGAAGCTCAGCAAGGAGTCCACCAGTGGTTGGTGACTGATGCACACCCTGGAAAGCTGTAGAGGCATTCCAGAGCGGATTTGGGATGAGAGACAATCTACAAAGGATGCAGAAGTCAGTAAGGGACTGTGGTTTCATAGTGGTAGTGGAGAAGGCTGTCCTAGCTGAAGTGGCTGACAGGGCCTGTAGCAAGAGGATGGGCTGGGAGTAGTAATCCATCAGGCCAGCCAGCACATTAGTATTTTTCTAGACAAATGTCCCTATATGTAATGGGTGATTCGGAGGTCCTGCTCACATGACAGGCCTCACCATGTGTTAGTCAGGCTGGAGAAAGGTTGGAGGCCTAGTAAATTTCCTTCTGGGCCTCACCTGGAGAAAAGTACTGTGCAGGAGAGAGGAACTAGAGTCTGTAGAAGCAAGTGATGTGCTGGAGGAAGAGATGTGATGTATATACAGAAGTGTATATAGAGGTTCCGTGTAAATTTTTAATTCATTCTTTGGGCATCCCACAGCATCCCAAGTCCCATCCAAGTTCAATTCCCCCTACACTTGCTAAAAAGCATTTCCAGTTTAAATTTCCACAGCTGGTAATTGGCATTGTTCAGCTTTGCTTTTGCAAACTTAACATCTGAATCACTTGCCATCTTTCAGTGGCTTGCATACAGTACTCAGAATCACTGTACTCACTGAATTGCAGAATTCTCTTTTCAGTGCCTCCAGGTGCCTGGGCCCGTAACCTGTTAGCAGCTTATTGAATCATGCTCTTGAGAGCTTGTGGTATACAGAGAATACTTTACTTTCATGAAGGAATATATTACATGCCTTTTTCATAGACAGGAATAGAAAAAACACACTTAGATACAGACGGTACACGTTGTTATTACTTTGTACCATATAATACACACTATCATACTGCAGAGCCACCTGCTGGGCAGAAAGGTATAATGCATATATATATTGTCAGTTTATATAAGCAACTTTGCATTACATGCTGTTGTTCTTTTCCAACACCACCTACCAGTGCCCACCAGTGCCACCTATCAATGCCCACCAGTGCCACCTATCAGTGCCCATCAGTGCTGTCAACCAGTGACCATCAGTGCCTCCTAATCAATGCCACCTATCAGTGCTACCCATCAGTGTTACCCATCAGTGCCGTCCATCAGTGCCACCTTATTAGTGCCCACCAGTGCCACCTATCAGTGCCTATCAGTGCAGCCTATCAGTGCCCATCAGTGCAGCCTATCAGTGCCCATCAGCGCTGCCTCATCAGCTCATGAAGGAGAAAAATTATCTGTTTTTAAAATTTTATAACAAACTATGAAACTTTTTTTTTCAAAATTTTCTGTTTTAGCAAACAATAAAAAAACCCAGCAGGGATTAAATACCACCAAAAGAAAGCTCTATTTGTGGGAAAAACAATTATAACAAATGAATTTGGGTAAAGTGTTGCATGACCGCGCAATTGTCATTCAAAGAGTGATAGCGTTGAAAGCTGAAAATTGGCCTGGGCAGGAAGGGGTTTTAGGTGCCAAGTAGTTAAAAAATAAAGCAGTTAATTTGAATTCATGAGCATGTCAGTTACTCTTATTCAATAGCTTAGAGAGCCGCTTAAAGCATCAATTGTTGACATCTGGTAATCTACTCTACTGGGTGCTGGCATCTATGGTGCTCATCCAAGCCCAGCATATATTGTGAAGTAGACCAATGCCGCACTCCAATCAGCCTATGTGTAGATTTAGATGCAAAGCAGGCTTAGTCACGGCTTCTCCCAGGCCCTCTACTTCACAATGTCAGTTTCTCTGATGATTTAGTTAAACGTTTAGTCCATCCAAAATTGACATTTAGGTATACATAAGCTCCAATCACTAACAAGGTAAGTGCTGCTCGTCCCCACAACAGTTTCATGCATTTCTCTAAATTTTTTAGGGGAATGCATGAAGTTATAGGTGGAGCTGGGTAGTCTGAGTCAACCCCCTCTATTATCTTCTGTCTTGAATACTTTGATCTTGAGATCTCTCCAAAGTTCCTGATCCATAGTTCCTCATCTGTTCGCACCCACATTAGAGTTATAGGAGTTGCTAGTCAACTTTGTGTGCTCTAGCTCCTCCTTTTACACTTGCGGTGTTATAAAATAAATAAAAAAAATAGGAATGGTGGGAGCCATTCATAATGGGCACATCAAGTATGCAGACCAAGAACTTGACACAGGGATGGTGTGAACCCCTCATAATGGGTACAGACCCAGAAACACAGCTCAGGGATGATAGGAGCCCCAAGTAATGAGCAAAGTAGGTTTGCAGAATGATAAATTCAGTTAAGGATGGTAGGACCCCCCTCATAATGGGCATAGCAGGTGCACAGACCTGGAAACTCAGCAAAGGGATGGTAGGAACCCCCTTCGTAATGGGCACAGCAGGTGCACGGATCTGGGAACTCAATGCAGGGATGGTAAAAACCCCACCGTAATGGACACAACAGGTGCACAGACCTGGGAGGTGCAGAGATTGTGGGAACCCCTTATAATGGACAGCAGTTGTGAAAACCAAGAGCACAGTGCAGGGATCGTGGAAACCCCTCAAATTGTCCAAAGCAGGTGCACAGACCTGGGAACTCAGAGCAGGGAAAGTGTGTACCCTTCATAAAGGACCAAGAAGGTTTGCTGACCTGGGATCTCATTACAGGGATGGTGGGAGCCTCTTATGAGGAGCACAGAAGGCGTACAGACCCAGGAACTCAGAGATGGTAGGAGCCAATCGAAATGGGCAAAGTAGGTGTGCAGAATGGGAAACTCAGCACAGGGATGGTTGGAGCACCTTTTGAATACAAATTTTCAAGCCTGATAAGAAATTAGTCTGCTTATGTTACACCCCTTGTTACCTTAAAAGTACAATTGTAATATTAACCACTCCAGCCCCAGAAGAATTTCCCCTTTAATGACCAGAGCACTTTTTGTGATTCGGCACTGCTTTGCTGTAACTGACAATTGCGCGGTTGTGCAATGTTGTACCCAAACAAAATTGACTTCCTTTTTTTCCCACAAATAGAGCTTTCTTTTGGTGGTATTTGATCACCTCTGCGGTTTTCATTTTTTGCGCTATAAACAAAAGAGCGACAATTTTGAAAAAAAACAAACAATATTTTTTACTTTTTGCTATAATACATTTCCAAAAAAAAATAAAAAAAAATGTATTCATGAGTTTTGGCTGATATATATTCTTCTACATATTTGTGGTACAAAAAAATTTGCAATCTGAGTTTATTGATTGGTTTGCGTAAAAGTTGCAGCGTTTACAAAGCATGAGAATTAATTTATGACGTTTTCACTATTTTTTTTTATTAGTAATGGTGGCGATCTGCGATTTTTATCGGGACTGCAATATTGCGGTGGACAGATTGGACATTCTTGACCTTTTTTGGGACCGTTGACATTTATTCAGCGATCAGATCTAAAAAAAAAACACTGATTACTGTATAAATGTCACTGACAGGGAAGGGGTTAACCTGCAGGGGGCAATCAAGGAGTTAACTGTGTTCCCTAGGCACGTTCTAACTGTCCCAATGGATGACAGGGATCAGTAATTCACTGTCATGCCCACTGATAGAGCGGGGAACCACTTGTTTACATTGGCGGTTCCCCGTTCTTCCTGTGTAGTAGGCGATTGCGGGTCGCCGGCGGACAGCGAGTCCGCTCGACCCACGGCCACACTTGGGGAGCTCACGGCGGGTATGAGAGCATGCCACTGGTGGTGTACACTCGTCCCTCCAGCCACTTTGCGGCAGTAAATGTACGTGAGCCGGTCGGGAATAATGTGATACGTACATAAGCATGGTTAGTAAGTAAAAAATGCGCCAAATGAACAGAACAGTGATTTGGAAGGATGCCTAGTGTATCTTTTTGTGTCTGTTACTTATTACAGTAGTTATTATTGATTTGGAATTGCCTGCCTATAAAATTTCCAAGACAGTGGTAACTCCTAATAATGGGCACAAAAGGTGCACAAACCCAGGAACTCAGCTCAGGGATGGTAAGACCCCTTCATAATGGGTAAAGTAGGGGTTGGGATTCAGTATCCAAAGTTATCTAATGTTTGCCATACACTGATCGGAAACCCAATTATGTTTGGCTCAAACAAAAAGAAACCATTTATTGTTATATAAATTGTCAAAATCTAACTTGCGGTGCCAAATGACACATAAAAAGAACAGGTCAGAAATATCTAGTAGTTGGTCAAATTCAACTGGACTTATTATATAATATAGAAGTTTTCTTCTTACCTTGTTGCTGCTCAGAATCACGAGGTATTGGTGTCCCTAGATCCTATCTGCTGATTATATAGATACAGTCAGCCCCCGTCCAGCCTGTCAAACAACCTCACTATTTAGCTGTGCTCAGATCAACACTCCTTGTCTAAGCAATATCTTAATGACGTATCCCACGGCTCTAGTTCAGCCATTAGTTAGTATCTGCAATCTTGAATTCCTGTTTCTCTGGTTCCTTGTAATTTGATAAATCTTGATGTATGGCTGCCCTGACCTTTGGTTTGTCTCCATTTCTGAAAGTGCTTGTTGACCTTGTGCCGAATTCTGGTTCTGTCATTGCTTAGCTGCCTGGTATGTATTTTGGGTGGTAGGATCCCCTCATAAATGGCACAAAAGCTGCACAGACCAAGGAACTCAGCACAGGGATGGTTAAAACCCCTTATAATGGGAATGGCAGGTGTGAAGATCCAAGTTCTTAGGGCAGGCATGGTGGAAACCTCTCATAATGGGCATATCAGATGCACAGACTCAGAAACTTAACACAGGGATGGTGGTGGTGGGAAGCCCTCAAAATAAGCACAGAAGGTGTACAAATCTGGAAACTTAGAGCAAGGAAGATGGGAACCCCTCATATTGGGCACAACAGGTGTACATACCTTGGGACTTGGAGCAAGGGTGGTGGGAACCCCTCATAATGTTCACACCAAGTATACAGACCAAGGAACTCAATATAGGGGTGGTTGCAACCCCTCATAATGGGCATGACAGGTGTGAAGACCTGGGAACCTGGAGCAAAAATGGTGGGAACCTCTCATAATGGTCAAAGAAAATATTCAGAACTGGGAAGTACAGGGATGGAGGGGGCGCTTCATTATGGGCACAGTAGGTGTACAAACCTGGAAACTCATGTAATGATGGTGGGGAATTCCTCATAATGGACACAGCAGGTTTGATGACTCAGAAACTCAAGCAGTGATGATGATGTAGCCAACAGTGGACTACAGTTATCTGGCACTGCAGACTTACCCTCTCCTTTCTTGGACTGTCTCTGTGTTCCACTAGTGCTGGGCTCGGATTACATGCATCATCCTCCTGAGCCAAACAGAGAGCATTGTGGGAACTGTACTCTCCTGAACAGACATCCTTGATCAGCAGAACTATCCCTGGGACTGCATCTCCCAGCAGAACATCTGCTCCGGGGGAACCAACTTTGGCAGAGGCTATAAAGGGTCAGCAGACCATGCCCAAGGTCTCTTGCTTCCCAGATCTCCTCAAGTGAACATCCCCTGCGCTGCTGTGCGAGAGGACTGCAGCCTACCACTTGGCAAAAGGCGCTCACATCTCTGACCCAAGCAGGTATGACACCGCAAGCTACACGAGGGCTGCCACCGCAGCTTCGCTGAAACCAGCAGGACCAGACAATTCACTGTTCCAGCAGCCAGTCTTTCATCTCTGCCCATTCTGCAGAAGGAAGAATCGACTTGGATCACTCTTCAGGAAGTTCCTACACTATATCAAATTTGGGAGCAGGGCACCTGCCCACAAACCCAGTACCAGTCACTATCACATGCCACAAGACACTGTATACAGACATCTTATTTCTGAATTATCTTAAGGATTGTCACTGGTCAGTTTCAGCTGCTTTGCCCTGACTGCATATCACTGTGCTACTGTCACATTAAAGGTACGAGTCCGAAATGCTGAGATGGCTCCCCTTGCAGCTATGTGCAGTTCTCCCCTGGAAATGGTACAAGGAGAGCTATGCCCAGAAAAGCATGGTTTGCCAGTCACCGTGATTTGGAGAGCTGGTCACCGGCAGGTAGCTGAAGCAAGCAGGGTAGACTGCAGAGCTGGTGTGCTTGAGGGGTACCAGGTGCACTCGGCAGAAGAGCAAACAGAACCAGGAGCCATGCCAGGAGTCATACACAGTGTAGCGGGGGCCCGCTTTGCTGCCCGCTATTTCTGAGGCTTTGCCAAGTGGCCACCGAGAGTATACAGGCTCTCTTAGGAAGGGAGAAATGCACCTATCAGCCCCTGCGGTGGAAATTTCTCTGTTTCTCTGTTAACAGACATAATGTAATGTGTGCAGAGACACACACACAGAAGGATCAGATTACACTGTGCTTCCTGTGTTTCTCTGTGCATGAGGGAGAAAGCCAATAGAATGAACAGTTACAGGATTACCAATTAGGGGGACTTTAACAAGCTGCAGGAGTAGCTGCAACGCTTTCTGGAATATGAAGTCCCTTTACCAGACAGCCCCATAGCCTTGTATGGAGTATGGAACTACAAGCTCATGCATGCTCTAGGGAAGAGGAAGAGAGAGACTCTATCTTGATTCCTTGAGGAGATTTTTAGTCAGAACATGGCAGAGAGAGAGAGAAGCCTAAGAGAGGAGCACTGCCTCTTAGGTCATTTCACCACATGATTTTAGGCCTCTGGGACCGGTCAGGACATCCAGCCTGAGAGAGAGGATCCCAGCACCTACGCCGACAGAGAAGTGTTCCACTGTGAGGTGACCAGTCACCACCAGGAAAGCCTGCCTGACCCAGGAAGTTTGTTTGGGCCTTGATCGATCACAGGATTGGGTGAGAGGGCTCTTGCCCATTTGCAGGAAACAGGGACACTGCACAGACGGAGTTACATTGAACCCTGTATACAGACATCATTGCTGGTAGTCATCTTGATGACACTTGTAGTGCCTCAGGACCCAAGGCCATTTAGATAGAAAGACACTGTATACCTTTCACCTTGCTGAGGAAAAGCTTGCGTTCTTTACTTAATGATCTTGGCCAGTTATGCTATTTGGGCCTGCCATCCAGGAATTTAAGTGCACCAATGAGGGTGACTAGCTGAAGATACCAAGACGTATTTAATGTGAAAAGAACTAAAGTTACTATTGCCATACGACCTCGCACACACATATCCAGGGCTCTGTATATGCAGTGAGTGTGTGGGACTATCTGGAAAGTTAAGATAGTGACTGTTCATTTGATTACAGTGTTTGTTATTGGGCCTGTGGTGCTAGGAGACAGAAGAGAGGGATCTGACATAGAGAGGGTCAGTTTTCTACTCTCCTCCTGCTTGGACTCATAGAGCCAAACTTGATTAAGGGTGACCAATCTGATACGGATTGTCAATTTGTGATTTATTGTTATTGAAGTGTTAGCTCTGCTCTTGGGGTAATTCTAAGGTTCTAAAGCCCCTGAAAGCAGTCTGAACGTACTATCGAGCTATATTGCTCACAACCTCAGTTAATGCTTTTCTATTGCATTCCTATATTGCCAATGCTTGTTACTTATCCACAGAAATACTACACTAAAGACAATTTCTGTGTTTTATAATAACGTGTGTGTGTTTCTCATTGATCCTTGCACGCACACAATTGCTAGGTGTGCCAGAGGGGCTGGGACAGTTCTTTAGGGTTGAGAGGCAGAGTAACGGACGGAACATAATTAAGCGGCGACTGCGGGGATAGTGGTACAACAGTAAGATCAGTTCAGGTAGCAGGACTGGAACAAGCCGGGTCATAGACGGTGAGACAGATTTGCAGCAGAGTCGGTGAGCCAAGCCAAGATCAAACACGGTGGGGCAGACAGGAGCAAAGTCAGTAGTATAAGCCAAGGGTCAAAACCAGAAGGTCTTCCAGAGCAGACATCCTACATTCTGGATGTGGAGGTAGAGTTCGCATGTTGATGGAGTGGCAGGAGGAAACACCTGTCTGTTTCTGGAAAGAAGAGGTGCCCCTAGCGGAAGGGGTAGATGCTTGGGTGATCCCACTGCAAGTTGGGGAAGAGGCCACACAGGGGCAACCACCACCACAAGCCAGTGCAGGGAGCACAGGACCAGTTAGTACAGAATCCTGTGGAGCTAATGTTCCTCTCACCTCATTCTATATGGATATGAGCTGACTAGTTGAGAGTTTGGTGAAAAATTGCTTCGGCAATGCAAACCAACCTAAACCAGAGGCTCCGGTTCTTCTCAGGGCATTTGCCAACCCAGGCCGGAGAAGAGGAGTTTGAGATCTGGATGAGTCAGGCCATTCAGGCAGTAGAGGAATAGAGTGTTCCAGAAGCTGTGAAGTTACAGCGGCTTAGTGAAGGCCTTAGAGGCCCAGCCGCTGAAGAGATCCGTAACTTGAGAATGAGAAAGACTGTGTTGCAATGGACTACATAGAAGCTTTGTATGCTGTATTTGGAAGAGTTGAGACAACCTCGGATCTCTCATACAAGTTAAACCACACTCACCAACTTAGAGGGGAGACACTGAGTATATTTCTCAAGTAGACAGAATGCTACACCAGATAATCCTTAAGAAGGGTATCGATCCCAAGGATACTGATCAAGCAAATCTAGATTGGGCCTTACAAGGGGCCCGTCCAAACCATCCCATTGTCTTGAAACTATTACTGAAGGGAGCATGGACAGTTTCAACTGATCCTGAATTGATGAAAGAAGTACGGGAGGAAGAGGCTCTATTGGAGGAAAAGAGTCAGGGAATGAGAGAGTTGGGTGCCAATGGAGGAAGGAGAGAGAAAGTGTCTGCTCGTGTTGTCCATGCCAAAACTGGTTTCTCAGTTGAGGACAGTGAAACAGAACCAGAGCAAGATGGATCTGTCAGTCCTGACAACAAAAAGCCAGTTGGCGAATCAGGGCCAGGAGAGTTGATGACCCAAGTTGCCCAGGCTCAAACTCAGATGTATCATGCTTTTATGCGCGTAATGGAACCCCAAGGGAAGATGCAAGAGCAAGAACTTCACCCAGGAGGGTCAAAGCCTCCCCAAACTAAGGAAAATAGATGTTTTGGATGTGAGGAAGCTGGGTACTTCAAGGCTAAGTGTCCCAAAGCAGGAATCCGCCCAGAAGTACTAAAGGCGTTACAGAAGATACTCTTCCTGAATCCGGAGGGAAACTTCCGTGGACCTCAGGGAAGAAGCCAATTGAGCGTCCCAGGGTAAAACAGGTCTCCAAAGCCAAGAAGGAGTCAAGGAAGAGGCAGAAACCAAAGTCATTTCTATGTTCCTCTCCTCCTTTGCCTGCATCTAAAAGTGAGTCCCAAGGGAAAGGAAGATGGACACGTGAGGTCAATGCATACCCTTCTAGTTGAGCAATTAACTAGACTCCACAGTCATGAGAGAAGCAGATTAGGGTTCAGACTATAGCATCAGTAGCGAGGAATCTGCCAAAGAACCTGGTAGGGCCTTCTCCAATAGTTTTGCTTCAAGTGGAAGGAATCTATACTCAAGCACTGCTAGATACTGGAGCCTAGTTGACGCTGTTGTATAGGGATTTTTATGACAAACATCTGAAGTATATCTCCTTATGTAAGCTGGAAAAGCTGGAGATCTGGGGCATAGGTACCCAAAAGTTCATTTACGATGGATATATCCCTATCTAGATAGCATTTGACCCTTCATTGGCTGAGAAGCCAGAAAAGTTTGACACCTTGGCCGTTGTTAGCCCTCGGCACCGTTAGGCAGAACAAAATTCCTTGTTGATAGGAACTAATACAAACCTTGTGAGAAGCTTGCTCACCCTGGCTGTGAAGAGCGCTACTGTGAAGAGGATTCACCCCCAGCTGAAGCAAGCTTTCCAATGTGTAGTGCAGGAACAAAAATGCACCCGCCACAGAGTGGGAAGACTGTGGTGACTGGACACTCAAGAGAGTCTTGCGACCCAGAGAAAGAACTAGCATGAAGGCCACCGTCAAGCTGTCCTGGGATCAGCTGGGTCCCTTTATGGTATTGGAAGCTGACCCATCGGAGGAAAATATCGGGATAGAACTGGTCCTGGAAATTGTATCCACCAGGGCATTACTGAGGAATGGGGGAAGAATCCCTGTCAGTGCACGAATAACTTGGCTCAGAAGGACCCTGGGAGAGAGCCTCCCTTTCAGTGTTCCACTTTGTCTGCCAGATGGGAAGAAAGGGTTAGTGCTCAGCTAGCCAGATGGGAAAATATGTTCTCTAAGAGTAATTTTGATGTGGGCTGTGCCAATGGTGCCAAAACTGAATTTGACCTTCATGAAGACAAGCCTTTTCGAGAGAGAGTTTGGCGAATCCTGTTGAGTTATCTTGACCATCTCAGGGAGCCGCTGGCCGAGTTGAAAAAGTCTGGAGTCATGAAAAAATCCAGGAGTCCCATTGTTTTAGTGCGCAAAAAAAATGGGTCCATTCGGATGTGTATTGACTATAGAACACTGAACCGAAGAACTATTCCTGATCAGTATACCACACCTTGTATAGAAGGTGTTTTGCAGTGTTTGTCGGGAGCCAGATGGTTCAGTGTATTGGATCTGAAGAGTGCATACTACCTGGATACCTATGTATCCTGTTGACCAAGAAAAAACGGCATTCATTAGCCCGTTAGGATTCTTTGTATTCAATTGCATGTCGCAGGGATTGTAGGGGGCCCCAGCCACCTTTCAGAGGTTGATGGAGAATAGGGTGGGCGACGTGAACCTGGTAGAGGTGGTTGTGTACTTTGGTAAGACATTAGAAGAGCATGAAGCACGGTTTGAAAAAGCCTTCCAGAGACTTCATTCAGAGGGGCTGAAGTTGTCGGAGAAATGTAAATTCTACCAGACTTCAGTTATCCATTTGTATCACGTGATCTCAGCTGATGGAGTAGCCACAGGTCCACAAAAGCTGGAAGCTGTTACCTCTTGGCCTCGACCAAGTACTGTTACAGAACTGAGGTCATTTCTAGGATTCTGTCCCTATTATAGAAGATTTGTGAAAAACTTTGCACAAATTGTGAAACCTGTCAATGAGCTGTTGCAGAGGCAAGTGAATGGGGATCTGCAGAGGCCGGATTTAAGGGAGTCCAAACAGTTGGGACTCAGAAAGTGTGAGAAGGCCTTTAGACGTTTAAAGGAGAACTTCACTGAAGTGCAGGTCTTGGCCTGCGCTGACCCTTTAAAGCCTTATAAGCTGCATGTGGATGCTAGCTGAGATGGGCTAGGGGGAGTTTTGTATCAATAATCGGAAGGGAAGCTTCACCCAATAGCATATGTGAGTTGGGGTTTCACTCACCCTGAGAAGAACTATCTTGTGCACAAGTTAGAATTTTTGACCCCCAAGTGGGCAGTAGCAGACAAGCTGCAAGACTGCCTATATGGAGCTATGTTTGTGGTTAAAATGGACAACAATCCTTTGACCTACCTGTTCTCTACTGCCACTGGACATTGGTGGTTGGTCGCATTGTCTGAGTTTCATTTTAGCCTGAAGTATCGGCCAGGAGAGGGAAATCATGATGCAGAAGCCCTATCCCCAAGACTGTATGTCACAGACCTTGGCCTTAACAGTTGGGTCCATTTGCCTTCTGAGGGAGTGCATGCAGTGTGCCAGGGAGTAGCGCATCTTCATAAGGGGGCCACGGGAGCTGAAGCTGTGGGGGTCACCCCTGCTGGAGTGCCCCGGTGCTACTGTGATTTGACTCAGGTGCACAGCCAAGAACTGCCTCAGCTGACCAGGGAAGACTTGAGAAGGGATCAGCATGAGGATCCACTATGTAACCTTGTCAAGAAGGCTTTGGCAGTTTGGGACCCCAGATGCTGCTAAATAGTTCCATTGATGAGGCAAAAGTAGTTCATAAGGAATGGGAAAGAAGGCAGTTGGAAGACAGAGTCATATACAGGAAAGTAAATATAGAAACCCTCCACTACTATGTATTGTTAGCGCCTAAGCTCCTACAAGAAGTATAAAAGTGTATATATGAGGTTCTGCTGCTATAAACCTAGTGCATGTTCAGGGCAAAGAAAAATAATTATATGAATGGTAGAGCATTTCCCGCTAAGGTAATTAATTCCCATGTGCGGTAAATCATGTGATACAAATACACATTTAAAAAACAATATAAAAACCTATAGACAAACACTGTGATAGTGAAACATGTATCACCATAGATGTACAAGCAAAAAATCCATAAAATAATAAAGTGCTAATGCATAAAGTCCAGAGGCACATCCACTGGTGCCAGTATAAACATGTGTACACAATTAATATGAAGAAGAATCCAAAGCAAAAGTCTGTGACTATTGTGCAGGTTAATTAACACCTTCTGTGTCCTTTCACCTTCACATTTATGTGCTCACCTCAATAAAAGACCAAGCCTGGTCACCATGTGCCTTCCCCCTTAAGAGGTGCAGATAATCCCTGGATGAGCTGGTATAAACATCTCCAATGCAAAAGGGTCCTATGGTGGTCCACAGTAGCAGCACTCATGAAAGGTTAAGAGAAACTGACAAAGTGCTGAATCTTTTAAATACCATTTATTAAAACATAAAGTTAAAAACTCACATGTTCCTGTGCACTGTTCCTGGTGCACTCAGAGTAAACAAGTCACACTTGTATGGGTGTGCAGCCCCCTTTAGGGTCACTCGTATGGTCGCAGCAGCAACCGACTGGCAGTACAAAAAAAATTCCTCCTTAGACGTGTTCACAGCACTAGGCCCCGCCTCTGATGCGTTTTGTCACCTCCCACGTGACTTTGTCTCTTTGACAACCTGGCCGGCCAGGATGAGGGGGGCGAGCGAGCACCCCCCCTCCTGAACCATACCAGGCTACATGTCCTCAACATGGTGAAACCCCCCATGTTAACAACTCTGGACTGTGGTTGTTGGGGTCTGTGGGTGGGGGGCTTATCAGAAGCCTCCTTTCATAAGGGGCCCCCAGATCCCAGCACGCCCCCCATGTGAATTAGTATCGGGTATGTGTCTAGAACCTGAGATAAGTGGGCGAAGCATTGTCCTGGTTGTGACAGATAATTTGATTCGTTATGCTCAGGCCTTCCCGACCAAAGACCAACAAGCTAGTACTGTTGCTAACACTCTGGTGGAGAAGTTTTTTATCCATTACAGCTTAACTCAGTGCTTGAATTTGGACCAAGGCCGAGATTTCAAGAGCAAGTTGATAAAAAGACTGTGTGAACTCTTGAGCATTCAAAAATCTAGAATCACACCTTATCATCCCCAAAGAGATCCACAACCAGAACATTTCAATTGTACTTTATTAAACATGTTAGGTCCCCTACCTTTGGACAAGAACCAACATTGGGGTGACTACATTGCTGCAGTGGTCCTCACTTACAATAGTACAGTGAATGACTCCACTGGGTACTCTCCTTCGGTTGATGTTTGGGAGAGAGTAGAGCTGAGCGAACCCAGACTGTAAAGTTTGGGTCCATACCAGACTTTGGGGTGTCTGTGCCCTGAACCCAAAACCGGACATTTGCAAAAAAGTCCGGGTTCGGTATTCGGGTATTTTGCGCGCCATTTCTATAGCTGCAGGGCCGCCAATCAACAAGGGTTTTACTTGTTTGCCCATAGAAGCCATCACAGCCATGCCTACTAATGGCATGGCTGTGATAGGCTAGTGCATCATGTGACCCAGCCTCTATATGAGCTGGAGTCACGTATGCCGTGTGTCACATGGTCTCAGGCTAGTGTAGGGGGAGCATGCTGTCAGCGCTATGAGGGACAGATTGCCGATCTAATATGATCTCATCCTGCATTACAGACAGATTCCTGGCGGTGCTGTGAGGGGAAAGCTTAGCGTTCTAAAACGATCGGATACTGGACTAGGTACAGTTTACTATTGCTGTGAGGGACAGATTATTGTTCTAAAATCATCACCTAGTTCTATAGGGAGAGGTTCCTGCTGGTGCTGTAAGGGACAGATTATTGTTCTAAAATCATCACATACTGCTAGAGGGAGAGTGTCAGGGATACCATATGCAGGTATCCAGCAGGGATGGTCAGATCAGTTGGCTGCACTTAAAGGAATGGGGACCAGGTGTAAGGTGAAAATATGAATATATTTTATAGACAAATAGCACACTTCAAACACCAAGCACCAGCAAACATAAATGAGCAAGTAAAAGATGAAAACACACCAAACCCCAAAATAAACACCTAACTATCTGACTAACTAAATACAAGTGAAGAAAACACACACATATACAATAAGCAACCAGGGATACCAGATAAGGGTAACAGGGAGCCAGGTACTGGGAGCAGAAGGAGAGCAAGGGAGCAGGTTCAGGAATCAAGTCTCTGGGTCTGGATCGCAGATCAAGGATCAGAGCAGGTCAGGTTCAGGCATGGACACAGCTTGCAGGGAAAACACTGAAGCCTTGGGACAGGGAGCAAGGCGGGCTTATATAGACCCAGCAGACCCATCAGGTGCAGCTTAATAGCCTGTAAGCTCAATCTCCTGGGAGACACCCGCTGGTGGCCACCAGAACTACACCATTTGGTTTTCCCAACACTGCCACCAGCAGGTGACCCAAGCAAGGACACAGGTCCTGACAGTTCCCCCTCCTTGAGGAGCGGCCTCTGGACGCTCCATTCTGCTGTTAACTGGAGAGTCCTTGTGGGTGCAGGAACAGTCCAGCAAAGTTTCCCCTCCGTGTCTGTGGACTCTATTACACTTCTCCGACCAGAGATCTTTAACCTGCTGGGCGGCATGTCACCCAAGTCAGGTACTGGAACAAACCCACCACCACCAGGGTCTGGAGGTCTGAGTCCGGTACCAACAGCTAGCCAAACATTGGGCCTGAAACCAGTGGGGGCAGGCAACATAGGGACATCAAAATCAGCCTGGGCATCAAGCCGGGGGAAAATAGTGGCAAGCTGGGCATTAGGTAGCCAAACATCCATAGGCACTGGATCAGCAGGCATCGGGTCATCAGGCACTGGATTATCAGGCACCGGGTCATCAGGCACTGGATCAGTGGGCGCCAGGTCGTCACACTGGGTAGTGGGCACCGGGTCGGCGGGCACAGAGTCATCAGGCACTGGATCGATGGGCACAGAGTCATCAGGCACAGAGTCATCACACTGGGTAGTAGGCATCGGGTCAGGCAATGGATCAGTGGGCACCGGGTCGTCACACTGGGCAGCAGGCACCGGGTCGTCACACTGGGCAGCAGGCACCGGGTCATCACACTGGACAGCGGGCACAGGGTCAGCGGGTACAGGAACAACGGACATAGCATCAGCGGGCACAGGATCAGCAGGCTGGACAGTGGGCACAGGATCAGCAGGCTGGACAGCTGGCACAGGAACAGCAGGCAGGACAGCTGGCACAGGAACAGCAGGCAGGACAGCTGGCACAGGAACAGCAGGCAGGACAGCTGGCACAGGATCAACAGCTGGCACAGGATCAGCAGGCCTGACAACGGGCACAGGAACAGTGGGCACGACAGCTGGCGCAGGATTAGCAGGCCAGACAGCGGGCACAGGAACAGCGGGCACAGGATCAACAGGCTGGACAGCTGTCACAGGATCAGCGGGCATAGGATCAGCAGGCACGACAGCGGGCACAGGAACAGCGGGCACAACAGCTGGCACAGGATCAGCAGGCTGGACAGCGGGCACAGGATCAGCAGGCTGGACAGCGGGCACAGGAACAACGGGCACAGGAACAGCCACAAAGAGGGCATCAGGAACAATGAAGTCAAATTGAATAGCCGGCAAAGAATCCATAGGGCCAGACTGGGTGAAGGACAGAGAACCAGTACAGTTAGGTGAAATAGTGACAGGCAGGTGGGAAACAGAGGGTCCAATTTTCATGGGTTGAACCAAGGTGGCAGATGTGGAGGCAGACTGGAACAGATCAGTTGTTGAAGCAGACTGAATCAGATTGGCAGGTGTGGAGGCAGGATTGGATAGTGGTAGGATTGTGCAGGTTGGGAAAAACTTCAGTTTCTTTTTGGGTTTAGTCACAGCAATTCTGTATGGGGATGCAGGGCTGTAAGTAGTGGGTGCAGCTGATGGAGGAGAAGAGCAGGAGGATGGTAAAAAAGAGGGAGCAGTTGTTGAGGATTTTTGTGGGGTATATTGGGCTGCAACTGTGGTTGCTATGGGCGATGGAGAAAAAGACATTTC